>QLNU02013814.1:0-23554 GCA_006491805.2 Dysdera silvatica
GATCAACCCTAACCGTAGCCAAAGCGAACTATTTTTAACAATACACACAACTTCCAGAATTGTGGAAATTCTGTCGGAATGCCATGCGGATTAATACACATCAATGACATAGCATGTAGCGACAACTTTTACAGTTTTACCACAAAAAATGCAAATTTAATAATTTTGTAACAAAAAGTTCCATATATTTTCGACAATAGGCATGTAATAATATATATAATTCCACAATACGCCTTCACGCAGAACTTACAAGTCAAAGTTTATTGGTAAGGTGATAAAAACAAATCTTCAAGGAAGTAGTTCCTCACGAAAACATTTAGTGTGATATAGTTTTCTTCAGTACCAGAGAATAAATGGTTTTTCGGGTAATACGTCCAGTTTTCATCTCAAGACATAAATTTTTTCTAAGTAGAGAGCTCAGCGATGAGGATGCAGGGCCCGCATTGATCGTAGAATAGCTTGGAGCTGCGCCACCCTCAACGTTTTGATTTCCTTCGAGAAAAATGCACTTCGAAAATAGGGTTGGATTTGATAGTCCACTTATAGTAATTGACGCACTTCGGAGTTTGTTTCGTGAGGAGATCTTTCCGAAAGAATCTTGAAGTATTCATTTTTAATCTGTCTAGTTTCAAATACTCCCAGTATTTGAATCTTTTAGAAATAAATAAATATACAAACTCCATTCAATTACCCGACTTACGCCATTTTTTTTATAATGTTTCAGCTTAATGTGCCATGACCAATTAAATTGAGATTCTGCAGAGAAATATTTTAGGAAAAAACTATCTTATCTGATAAAATACAAATTCTCCACAAATCGGTTGCAGATATCTGAAAACGCTTGTTCTGACGATAGTTTAGATATCGTGTTTTCTTTGGAAAAAAAAAGTAATCGAAGATTTAAAGTGCGGTGGAATTTCGGGAAGTCGAAGCTAAAGGGAGTAAAAAAACTTTGAATTATCAAAATTCGAAACATATATATACAGAATGCACTTGTTCGTTATTGCTCATCATTTTATCTTATAGTAAATTTCGACTCATTTAAGTTCAACTAAATGAAGTTGCAATGTATTTATAAATGATTGTCGCAGATAATTGCTTTTATATATATATACGTCGATTAATTTAACAGAGTACAAGTTATGATAGAAACAATATGCACACTCAAGTTTATGATAGAAACAAAATGCACACGCAAAGAATTAATGCCTCAGTGAATTACTCTTTGCTTTACATAAAGTGTATCATAATGGGGTAAAAAAAAACCAGCTTCATTGAAATCGAGAATTCACAATGTCCATAAAAAAACTTCAAATAAATGCAACCACAAGCGTATTAGATTTGTTTGCCGCAAATATTTTATTGCTCTGTCGAAATCCTTACACAAAAATCAGATTCAATTAAAAATAATTGAAAGCTATGACTTTTACATTAATACTCAATTAAATTCCTAAATTAATAAATAATTAAACTAATGATTTAAATTTATTAATACGTGTAATTAAATTCCTCCACAAATATATATTCACTCATTCATTCACATTCAACCATTATCTATCCACTGCTGGATGAAGGTCTCTCCAAATGCTTTCCACACAAGTCTATCCTGAGCAATTCGTTTCCACGTCACCCCAACCTGTTTTCTTATTTCATCCACCCATCTAGTTTGAGGACGTTTTCTAGGTCTTCGGTGGTCTCTTGGAATCCAGTTCAGAATTTCTGTTGTCCATCGTTGATCAGTTCTTCTTGCAATATGCCCAGCCCATCGCCATTTCAGCCCTTTTACTTTAACAATGATGTCCTCTACTCTAGTTTGCTCTCTCACCCAAGTGTTTCTTTTTCGATCTCTCCTAGTTATTCCAAGCATGCACCTCTCCATGCTCCTTTGCGTTGTCTGTAACTTTCGTATTGCTCCAACTGTTAGACTCCATGTCTCTGATCCATAAGAGAGGACTGGCAATACACACTGGTTGAAGACCTTTCTTTTTAGACACAAAGGCAATTTCCCCTTCAGGATAAAACTGTTTCTTCCAAATGCACTCCAGCCAAGTTTAATACGTCTGTTGAGTTCTTTCATAATGTTGCCATCCATTGAAATCAGCTGGCCAAGGTAAATATATGAATCAGCAATTTCTAGCTCAATGTTGTCAACTTGTATTTTTGTTTCCTCTACAAAATTATTGAACATGATCTTAGTTTTTTGTAGGTTCATCTTGAGTCCAACTTCTTTACTTCTAGTTGAGAGCTCCTGTACCATGTCTTGGAGTTCTGATGGGTTCGTTGAAAAAATAACAATGTCATCAGCAAACCGCAGATGATTTAAATATTCACCATTTATTTTTATTCCCTTGTTATTCCAATTTATCAGCTGAAAAATCATCTGTAAAGCTGAAGTAAAAAGTTTTGGAGAAATGGTATCTCCCTGCCTCACACCTTTACCAATTTTGATAGTTTTGGTATCTTTATGTAACCGAAATTTTGCACTTGCATTTTTATACACACGTTTCACCATGTCAATGTACACATCCTCGATGTCTGCTGATCTTAAAGAGTTGATGACTGCTGATGTTTTAATAGAGTCAAAGGCCTTCTCATAGTCAATAAATGCAACACACAATGGAAGTTCATATTCATGTGTTCTTTCAATTAATTCTCTTAATACTTGAATATGGTCCACTGTACTGAATCCACTTCGAAATCCAGCTTGTTCTCTTGGTTGAGCTGCATCTAATTTTTTCTGCAGGCGATGTGTTAGCACTTTTGTGAAGATTTTATAAATAGCAGGTAACAAGCTAATTGGTCGGTAATTTTTCAAATCCTCTTTATCACCTTTTTTATGCAAAAGAATTACTGTTGCAGAATCCCATTGGTTTGGTATGTTACCGCTGTTAAGACATTTGGTAAAGAATTTTGCAAGTATGTCTTCTACATATTCTCCAGCTTCTTTTAGGATATCTAATGTAATACCATCATCACCAGGGGCTCTTCCTTTCTTCATATTTTTTATTGCAAATGAAACTTCTTCTTTTAAGATTTTAGGAGCTGTTCCTTCGACTATTTCAATGTCTTCGTTTAATCCACTGTTACTTTCGTATAGATTTTTGTAGAATTCTTCAACTCTTCTAAGTATTTCTTCCCTATTTCTTGTTACGGTGCCATCCTCTCCTTTTAATGCAATGATGTGTTTCTTCCCAACAGATAAACTTCCTTTAACAACCCTAAGGCTCTTGTTATTTTCAATGGCTTTCCTTACTAGCTCACAGTTGAATTTTCTTATGTCTTCTTTCATGCTTTTGCGCAGAGTTTTACAAAGTTCTATGTACTCAATCCTGGAACTGGTATTTTGATTGTCCACCTTCATATCTCTTCGCCTTTTCATGAGCTGTTTCGTCTTCTCAGATAATTTGCTATTGTGCTTTTTACAGGTTACACCACCAATTTCCCCAGCAGTTTCAACTATTGTCTTAACAATGTTTTCATTTGCTTCTGAGATATCAATTTCTTCAATAAGTCCTTCCAGTGCAGAAAAGCGATTTTTTAATTCCAACTTGAATGCCTCGGTATTTACTTTCAGTTTCATTAGATCCACCCTCTTACTTACTTGTTTCCTAATGAGCTTCTGTCGTTCTAATTTAGTATTTAAGTGCACTTTACATCTCACCATTCGATGATCACTTCCAGTATTAAATCTGTTCAGTACGCTGCAATCTTCAATAATTGATTTCTTGTTTGCCAGGATATAGTCAATTTCGCTGGTTCCTCCATTGGGGTGTTTCCATGTCCATTTTCTTTGCGGTTTCTTCTTAAAAAATGAATTCATGATGCTAAGATTTTCAGCTTCTGCAAATTCGATGAGTTGATCGCCACGTTCATTCCTTTCCCCATATCCGTATTTACCAACCGATGTCTCTCCTTGTTCCTGTTGTCCAATTCTTGCATTGAAATCCCCCATGATGAGCTTGATATGTTGTTTCCCTTTGGTGTGTAACTCTTTGATTTCTTCATAAAATTCTTCAACCTCTTCGTCGGTATGGCTTGATGTTGGTGCATATACCTGTACTATCTGAAGTTGGTATCGCTGGGTTAGTTGAACAACGAGCCTCGCTGCTCGATCTGATGTACTTTCAACTTCCAGAAGACAGTCTTTAATTCTTTTGTTGATTAAGAAGCCAACACCACTTGTTCTTCCAGTTTCCGTTCCTCTATAATAAAACAAATGTCCACTTTTAAGTTCCACCAACTCTTCACCTTTTCTTCTAACTTCACTGAGTCCTACAATGTCCCATTTGATCTTGTCTAGTTCCTCTTCCAATTCCTGAAGTTTTGCTTCAGAAGCAAGGGATCGTCCATTATACGTTGCCAAGGTCAATAACAAACGGCAGCCTGGGCCATTCCAGTGATTCTTAGCACCCCCTGCTTTCATGCCACACTGACCGCTGCCTTGATCAGGAGCACTCCAGCACCTGGAGACTAGGGGCCATGGTTTTTGGTGTGTCAACATAATGGAGGAATTAGCCATAATTTCACCACGCTGGCTAGACGGGTTGGTGAATTAGCCCTCCCCTTCCGCCTTTCTATCCGTGCAGCAAATATTAATTTGCCACATAAATAGAAAGCTCAGCCTGCACCACTTGAAGGCGGGGTAGGACACTAGGTTACTGGCCTGGCCGGTTCCACACATCGTCACATACGTTCAGCGTGTGGGTCTCCTTCCAGTTAGATACCAGCAACCCTTTTGCAGGCCTTAGCAGGAAATATCCTCTAATAAATGAAGTTTGCAAACATATTGACTATTCTCTCAGTTAGATTTCAATAAATAATATTATAATAAATATATGAATTGCAAATAATCTTGATAGTAAATTGTTCCATAAATTCAAAATCCTAGTAAATCTAATATTAAACTTTTTTATTTTTTATTTATACTTTAACATTTTTTTCTTGTAATACAATTTTTCGCTACAGGTTTACAAATGTGCGCAACTGTGATTAAATTAAAATATAATATTTTATGGATTTTTCTTACTTCCTAATGAAATTCTATATTTTAAGACAGAGCAATTCTGGATTAAGGATTTTATGGTCCC
The DNA here is from genome assembly GCA_006491805.2 of Dysdera silvatica. Taxonomy (NCBI): domain Eukaryota; kingdom Metazoa; phylum Arthropoda; class Arachnida; order Araneae; family Dysderidae; genus Dysdera; species Dysdera silvatica. Next base: position 5,088 of record QLNU02013814.1, read on the forward strand.
TAGACTGGAAGGATAGAATGGGTCCCTAAAATATGTGGCCTTTGTAATACTTAGCCCATAAATTATGGGCTTTTTCCTTGAGTTTAATTACACCTATTATCCAAGTATATCAATTATAAAAATTTCTCGGACATTTGTAAATAATCAAGATAAAACGACGTTGAAATTTAAATGGCACCAAATTACTTCAAGATCCTTGATGGAGGGCCGAAATTCATTGCGTCCAAGCCCGGACCTACTTGCCCCCATACGTAAATACCGGGTTATAGTGTCTTTCAGCAGGGGTTACTTTGATCATCGATATAGCTCTTGCCATCATCTTAAAACCAGAGAATATGTAAAACACATACGAAATGCTTCTCTCTCTAAAATTTTGTAAATTTTGCGGACCTAAAGCAATGACGTTTTAATTTCTACATTATAGGCTGTAGCGGATTTGCGGGTCATGTTCTGAAACCAGTAGATTGCGAAGAACTTCTGCAACTTGGTTACCAGGAAAGCGGTGTATACCATATTTGGCCTAGGAATAGGATCCTTGATGATAGATCTATACAAGTCTTTTGTGATATGGAGACTGACGGAGGAGGATGGACAGTATGTTGTTTTATTATCTAAGAATCTTTCTTCATTTATCCTTTTTATTTTTGAAACCACCAAGCCCTCTCCGGATGCTAAAGATTGCGTCAGTTTGAAAGACAAAAAAAATATTTTTCGTAAAATCAGTAGCTGTTTGAAAGTCTGTTTTTGAAATAATTTTTCTTTTGTTCCAATTTTCGGGCATAAGAGGTGCATTTTTTAATCGTTTTGTTGTTTTGTGCTACATCATGAAGCACAAAACAGCCAGACGATAAAAATAAACAACCATACATTCAGAATCTTTCAGTAACCGAGTCAATGAACGATGTTGCCTATTTATAACAGATGGTTACAATCCTATACTGATTCTGACATTGAATGATAGCGGACGTATCTAGCATGAGCGTTAATTATGATCATTATGTTAAAGCTTTATTCGTTTAGTCAGTGGAGTTAGCCTAGTGGAGATGTAAGAGGGCCTCCAAGGAATTGCATCTTTATCATCTAGTTTAACGTATAACCATTTAACATTTAACCATATAAAACAAATTGCAAAACGATGAAATATTCCATTTATTTGTACACAAAGGACATTTACCTCTAGGAAAATATATCGCATATTGGGTTTTTATCCCAGATTATGCGAAATTACATCCAAAAACCAATCTTACGCTTAGCTGAGCTACACCGCTGGCTACACACTTATTTCTAACAGTGTAAAAAAAGTACAAGAATGCTTTTTAAAATAAGAGGAAAATTAAAACTGCTAATTTTTTCTATTATCCTAAAGTCAAAACATAACGCCTATAATGTCAAACGCATGAATATATATATAACATCCATAATATCAAACATATAACATCTATGAGACCATGACACGTTCAAGGAGTTTTAAAATGAGGCATAGTAAAAGTTTCACGCTTAGTAAAAGCCGAGGTATAGGTGGTTATCCATTTTTCATGGAACACACTGAAAAAGCTACATATGTTTTTCTTGCAGCCTAAGCGAAACTCCGCGCCTTCGTTCCTCCCAACCAATACGCAACATTGGAAGCATTTGCACTGACAAAGGAAGTGTCTGACATGTCACACGCGGATTTTGACCAAATGTGGATTTTTGGGTTCCATTATGGTAGAGAAGGTCATAGCAGTTGTCTTACGTTCTCGATTTCAAGCATTTCGGAGATATAGGGGTGGGAAGTTCCAAATTTAACGCTTTTCGGACGAGTCCTGAAGCTCCATTTAAAGGGTCAGATCGTCGAAAATGGCACTTAAAGGTTTCTTTCCATGATAAACACGCAGGTTAGGTACAAACGCAACAAATGTTAATTAATTTTTCGACCTACCATGTATGCAGTAATCATGGCTGTTTGTGTGTGTGCAGGGAAAGTAGCGCGTAGGGGCCATTTTAGGAAAGGAAAAGTGGGAAAAAATACAAAAGGTAGCGGCAAATTTTTTCGATTTAATTTTTTTTCTTCCCCAAGCAAAATTTCATTATTTCACGAGTGTTGCTATAAAATTTCATGTCATTCTGACTAGTGATTCTTTTTTCACACCATTTTGAAATCCCACCTTTAATTATAATCACTCTGTATTTTAGAAGAGTGAACTGTCAACGCCGGATCAGTTCGAAACAAGGTCAAGGGTATTTTTTTAGCACTTCAAAACCTTTTCTGGTGGTGAACAAAACCCCAAATGATCAAAAAACGCCACCCACGATTTTTATTTTTAAATTTCACCTTCAAAACCCACCCCCTCATTCGCAGAAGTGCCTTTCGGTTAGCATACTCGTTTGTTTTGATTATGCCATCGCCTTTGTCATGGAAAGAAACACTGAAGGGCCACTTTTCGACGAGTTGACCCTTTAAATAGAGCATCAAGACTCGTCCGAAAAACGTTAAATTTGAAAATCCGAAATGCTTGAGATTGAGAACATAAGACAACTGCTGCGACCTTTTCTATCATAAAAGAACCCAAAAATCCACATTTGGTCAAAATCCACGGGTGACATGTCACACACTTCCCTTGTGAGACATCGAGCCGAAACAAGAAGCTGCATATTTTATAGCGCAAAACATTTTCCACTCAGGGCAACAATCTAATCTGTCTTCCGCAATTTATATGCGATGAATAAAAAACATTTTATTTTTGTAGAAAGTATCTTCCATACCTAGTAGTTTAAAAATTGTCAGACCCCACAAAAATTAAAAAACAAAATGGTGGCATTTTCCAATATTATTATTTTTTATTTTTTTTTGAGGCACGCGTGCTGTGTTCTTGTTTAACGGCTAAAATCTGCCGCAATTTGTTGAACATTCTACGTACGTGCACATATAGACGTGGATACAGTGACACATTTACACAGACATACAAAAGTACAGAGATACATACAGACACAAATAATTAGAGAGACATACACAGACATATACCCACACTGGCGAACGTACACAATAATTAAATAGATGAATATGATGTAGATAATCATTGATTACCAATTTATCATTTTTTAATGATTAATAGAATATTTTTCAGAATCGTTAAACTATTGCCTTTAAAAACTTGTACTTTAATAAGGTTCCTTTTCGTGATTTCAATTTTTTATAAAATTTCGTTTAAGGTTATACAAAGACGCGACGATTTTCTTCGAAGCATCGATTACTTTTACAAAGATTGGAAAAGTTACAAAGAGGGTTTTGGCAACATCGAGAAAGATTTTTGGCTAGGTAAACATGAATGAATTCCCTTCTCTTCCAACGAGTAAAAGCGAAATTAATTGTCATTAAGTCCTAATTAGTGTTTATCATTTCAGGAAACGATAACATATTTGCATTGACAAACCAAAGATTATACTCAGCTCGATTTGAATTGGTTGATTTCGAAGGAGAAGAGAAATATGCGCTGTATGATATTTTCTATATCCTTGACGAAGCACACAAGTACAAGCTGACAATACAGGATTACAGTGGAACAGCAAGTACTGTGATATACTTTAGACTTTTTAAATGCAAAACAGAATATTACTATAAATATTGCAGTCAACCGAAATTAATTTAATTGAGAAAAGAGCTAACTCCATCTTATTTTATAATCATCAAATTTCGAACAGCGGTAATGAGCAAAGTTACGCAAAGGGCAACTGAAATTTTTAGAAGAAACTTTAGTTTATTTCCGAACATAACGACATTTTAAAGGTTAAAAATTATGCTTTGTTAGCACATCGACATAAATTAACAAGTGATCGTAAATCTTACAAACTAAAAAAATACAGTATAAATACAATACAAATTACAGTACAAATACAAAAATTTACAGTATAATCGCATAACGTCCATTGGAAAGTCGAACAAATGTAGCCACTAAAGCGTCAGCACTTACAACCCTACACACGGGTGGTCGCAGGCTACCTGGTTGCAACGCATTATACACCTGTCACATGGCATTCCGTTTAGAATAGTTCCGCATCTCTCACAATATTAATAGTTATTTTACATAAACGTCAGAAATATAGTACCTCAAAATAAGTTATATTTTGCATCACCAAGATGGTGGATGAAACTCAGACACGTTAACAAATAAAAATGCTTCAAAATTCGCGTGAACTTTGGAGTTAAAAACTCATTGAGTGCTTTTTTGGATAAATGGAGTTCAGCTACTTTAACGTAAAATATTTTCTAGGCGGGATTATTAAAAATAATTTTTAAACATTAGTGAGTAATTGAACAGAGAATAGAATGAGTAGAATTGGAATATATATCACGCCTAATTATCTGTTTTAACTTTGCATTGGACTCTGCTGATATGCTAGGCACAACATTGTAAAATATACCTGTCTATTTCCAAGGCAAATGGGATAATGCAGATTAGCAGAACTTGGGTGGATCGCACTAGCAAAAAGTTAGCGTAAATGCATTAATAGATTAGGAGTATTTTAGTAATGTTAATAAAGAAAATATACTTTTCTAATTTGAAATGTTTCAACTAAAATGCAGAAAGATCTTTGCTTGTCCTAACAACCTTTCTTAACTAACAGTATTACGTTAGTTCAACGTACGGCAAAGTTCTACTGTATGTATTCGATAGCTTCGTATGACTTCAAAAGAGAGACATTGTCGGCTGTTCGCCACCCTTCCCTCAAATAAAAAAATCCTAATTCATGTATTTATGATATCATTATCATTGTCAGGCAGGGGCGAATTGAGAAGTCAATCTAGGGGAGGGGGGGGCGATTAATGACTTGATTTTTGGAAACCATACCTTATTGGATCCGCACCTTGTATATTTTCAATGCTAAGTTTTTATTCAAGGGGGGAACAATCGCCAGCACAACTCCTCCTAAATCTGCCCCTTCTGTCCCGATGATACATATGAATCGTAACTTTTCTATTCGAGGAGGGGAGGCTGTACAATTGGAGATGGTTAAATTCTGAAAACCAGCTAGTTCATTGGTATAATTAAATATAAATAACAGTGTTTCATGCTTTTTTGCAGATGATTCTATGATTGAATATCATAATGGTCAAAATTTTACAACAAAAGACAATGACAATGACAAGCATCCCGAAAACTGCGCCGTTCTCTTCAAAGGCGCTTGGTGGTACAACAGGTGTCACACAGCAAACCTCAATGGTCTTTATTTAAATGGCAAGCATCAGTCCTTCGCAGATGGTATCAACTGGCACTCATGGAAAGGATACTACGAGTCCCTAATGGCGACAGAGATCATGATCCGTCCTAAAAATTTTCGAAGAATGCTTATTGAGTGATGAATTTTTCACGTGTTACCAAATAAAATAATTATAGAATGTGTATGTGCTATATCTCCTACTTACAACATTAAGGTGAAATTTTAATATTGCTTAAAATTATTGATATTTCGTACGATACTAAGCGTTGGGCCGCCATAAATGTAAACGGTTAATTTACGATTGAGCAAGTCAAAGTCAGAAACTTCGTAAACATTAATTGCTTACGTGTTTTTTCCATTCTAAGCTTTTGCGCAAAATAACCATGTTTTATGTATACAGAAGGATTTACAGTTTTGGAATCCCGAAGTTAGAACCTTTGGAGAGGCGCTCGTAGTGAAAAAGTAAATCTTCACCAAGTGTGGTGAATTTCTAGCGCCCCTTGATGCCCTCTTTGACTCCTACGCTCATGTTCAGTCCACAGTAAATCCCGCTCTGTGTCCACGGAAGGCGCCTAAAAGACGTACGAGGGTTGTTCAAACAGTTCTGCCTCCACGTCTGTAACTCCTTTATTAACAAAACAAAATGAAATAGTTTACAATGAAAAATAACTTTGAAATGTTCTTTATCACATGATGTTTTTATTTCCAAGTGGGGCCACTGACTTGGAAAGAGTGAAACGGAGAATGTCGGCCGATATGTACGTGGGGTTAATACAGCGTGCGGTGATTGAATATAATGTATACCATCATGATGATATATGTATGAATTGTAAACTTTCCATTCGAATATTGTGGGGAGCTAGTGAACACTCGAAGACGGCCCACTTTTGAATCCATGATACGCCATTGATTTCTTTTATAAAGGATCATAAACAACGTGGAAAAACGCCATGTATAAAGATGGCATCCTTTCGGATCTCGGTGTAGTTCGAAATAAATTTATATTAGGATATAAAGACCTTGATGATGGATGCTTTCGGCATTTTTATAATAATGCGCAGAGAACAGAATCATTTATCCTGAAAGTGACCAGTACTTTACAGATGTCTCTTGCTGGCGGTCCGCGACGAGTAAAGGTTTGTTGTATTCTTATGGCGCAAGGACAGCAAGGGTCATTCTGCGTCGAACAAGGTGAGGAAACAGACAAGAAATGCTAAGAGCGTATCGTGAGCGACTAGATTTTTTAGGCATTGTCCTCGAGGCAACTATGGAATTACGGTCTGTATATTTGTCTTTTATGGCGCAATGACAGGTAAATTGACACTCATCCAGGTTCTTCAGTCTACTAAGGAATCAGAACTTTTGTCCTCTAGGAAACCAAACCATACTAGGAATATGGACTGGTATAAATAAAATGGCTGTCGGTGTTCAAACCCGGGTATACCACCTGGTAGACAAACGCGTTACCGCTACACCACTATACAGGGCTAGATATGGAAGAATAAATAGGTTTGAGTTTTAAAGCCCAAAGACATCCAGCGTCATGCTGCGCCGGGACCTACAGTTTTCGGGGAATTCGATTCCCTTAAGGTCTAGGGAACCAAACGCAGGACTACGGTGAATAGTTGGTCCCTAAGTGTTCTTTTCTTATCACAGTTAGGAATCAAACACGGGTTAATCGCACACTAGGCAAACGCATTGCAACTGCGGCACCATAGGGCCGAAGAATAAATTCAGCCTAATCCAGTGATTCACAATAGGCGGCCCAAGGGCCAGATCCGGCCCGCGAACGGTTAAAACAGGCCCGTCTACAAAGGTCAGAAGCTGAAAAAATTTTTCCATGGTGTGGCTAATTTTTTTCTGGGTGTCTGTTTTTTTTTTTTCTAGAAGGGGCTAAAGCTCTTACCTCAATGCTATTTCATTGAATCAGAAAATTTGTAAGTTGGGGTAGTTCCTCTAGCCCCCCCCCCCCGTTCTGTATATAGCGTATAACAGAATTTTATTTTCATATCTTCTGCCCGCTGACCGAAAAAAAAATGTCCAAAATAGCCCGGAACGAAATTTAATTGAGAACCACGGGCATAATCTATAATACTGCAGTGTGGCGAACAGTGGCGGTTTTAGCGGGTGGGCATTAGCCCACCCAAATATTTTGGTTGTTTTTTGTGGAATGTAAAAAGTTTGAACATTTATCAACATGTGAATGCTTTTTTTTTAAATATAATTGCAGTAGAAATGTCTTTAGGCGCAATTTTTATACGGGGATAATTGTGTATTTATTGTATATAAGGGTTAGAATATGTAATATGAAAAACATTTATTCTTTTTGCGAGGACATTTTAAAAGTTTGGGAATCATTAAAAAGGGATGTACAGATTGAAACGCTATCAGATTTCATCTTAACACGAATACAAGCTGGACTAATTTACAAAAAAAGAGCCAGAAATAACACAGATGTCGTAGCCATAAGGTTCCGAACTAATGTAAACGGCAGATCACAACAGGTTGCGTATCATTCTTTCCTATCTTTTTTTTAAGTGATTGTGAGATGAAATTCTTGGCTTTAAACATAAAAACAGGACCGCAATTGCAAAAGGACCAAATATCAGTATTCAGTGTAAGTGGGCCCGATTTTGAATGGTAAACTGCGGCATTGAAAACATTAAACGTCGGTGTTTTAAGCTGACAAGGCGTAAAATTCAATGTCAATATGGCCCCCTGGGATACCGAAAATGTCCTTAGGGAATTCTGATTTCTGGACAATGACCGACCACCCTTTTTGGTAGCGGAAATATTCGACATTTTTAACTACTGTGTTACATAGACGTCTGCCGTTAATCCGGGTTCGACTCCCAGCAGTGCAAAAAGAACGCTTACTCAGAGATCTCATAAAGATCGCACTGCTCACTGTAGTCCGGGGTTTGGTTCCCTAGGCCTTAAGAGGTTCGGATTCCTCGGAAAACAGTAGGTCCCGGCGCAGCATGACCACTGTAGTCTTTGAGCCGTAAAACCAAAAAACAAACAAACAAACAAACATAGACGTCTAGGTGTCTCTCTATAACAGTGTGTGCGTGATTTATGTTCGTTCTTTCGATCTGAGTTTTAACATAAAATATTGATGTGTTTACGTTAGTTTGTAATTTTCTGATTTAATATGAAACGTTTTCTAATAAATACGAATGAACAAAGGACTTGTAAATTACAAAATAAACAAGTTGACTCAGTGCGAAATTGACATGTTTTACATTGCCACTTATTTCTCCTTTTACAAGTGAAGGATTGATCTGCCAGTTATTACTGCAGAAAAAATAATTCTGGGTTTAAATGAATATTGTGATAAAAAGCCAACACAGCCAAAACTTGACTTTCCCCGCCAATAAATTGAAGATGTGTTGATCATTTCACAGTACTTCGTATGAAAAGCATGTATAGTTTTAATAGTCTGTTAAGAATGAAGCAATATTTTATTTTCTTTGCCGCCATTTCTCATCACCAAAAAAAATTTACTATCAGTAAATAAGGGGTACTTAGATTGGAAACGAAACTAGGAAAAAGGGCCAATGGAAAAAAGGGCATGGAAAAAATGGCCTGAAACAAAGCGAGAGTTCAAGTATTACATAACGCGCCTTGGGGGTGCTGTGGTGCTCATTTTCATATGTTAACCAATGTTAACTTTCGTTTACTTGGTGGGAGGGTTGAAATGGCCAAAATATTGCTTACGTAATACTTGAACAATTCCAAAGGATCGATGGAAAAAATGTTCGACGCTAAAAGCTCTTTACGGTGTTGGCTTGAAAAATATCAATAAAACATCATTTCTTCAAATTATTTAATTATTCCTTTCAAGTTATTTAATTATTCAAAATTAAATCTTTTAAAACAAAATACTGGGACTCAACATAACTAAAAATTACTCATGTATATATTCAAGTTTTAACTTATTTTTATTATATTTAATTTTCTCCAAAAATTAGTTTATATTACCTTTTTAGGGAAATGTGATCTAAAAAATTATCGTAGACATTTTCTGCCGGATTTTTATATCTATATTTCAGGTCAGCAGTGCGTATTCGTGGGCCATACAATGTCTTGTTGTTTCTAGTAGTAATATAGTCGAACTGCATTCCTGTGGTAATTCAATTACATGTATCCAAAGAACTTTAATCTTATGTACAACACCATTTACATAGGAACGTTAAACATGAACATTATGATTCGAGAAGAATGGACAATCAAGTATTATTAATTTTTTATGTATATGGGATTCTCGTTAATATCCCTATAGTATTTCGCAATGCGCGATGTTATTTTTTATGAGAACATTTTGAATTGTAGTGTAAATTGTCGCACTTCAAATGAAGCAATTTAATTTATATTTGCTATTGTGTTGTTAATAATGAAAAAAATGAACGTTAATTAATCTTTCTACTTCTCCATAAAAATTTCCCTAAATATGTTAAATTCTATTCTACGTTTCTAATTCTATTTCTCTCTATATTTTCGACAATTCAACTTCTACTATTTCTATTTTCAATTTGCCATTTTCTTTTTCTACTGGGCTGGCTGAAAGAAGTGGATGACTCATCAGAGCGAAATAACGTTTAACAACAAGAAAGTCGTAAAAACCGAAGTCTTTCCTTCAAGATTGACCATATAAGGAAATGGACGAAATTCTCTCACACAGTAAACAATAAATGAGTTTCTGGTACAAAGGGGAATGTTCCCCCTTCTGCAAAACGACTACTGATTCCCAGAAATGGAGGGGCGCTCTGACGTGGATTTCCCACGCTATGGTTAAGCCTGTCCCATCTGAACACTAATCGCTTTCTGCTGAGAGAAAATCTTGCAACCTCAATGTAAACCTGTGGAGGTCCGAAGAAGATGGTAGCCCAAAGAAAGGCGCCAACTCGCAGCAGGGCACAGCAACCTCTTTGGAAGCAAGTGCGGGGCCCCCCCGCGCAAAAATTAGTCCCAGCTCCGCTTTTAACATGTAAAGAACCTTTCTTTCTTCACGGCCCTCTGAGGGGGCCCCAAGCCTCAGAAATGGTAGCCATTTTCCTTTTTCATCTAACTATTCTTCCCTCCGATCCTATATTAACTGAGCTCTGTAAATTATCACCATGGTTCATCAATTACCATAAAAATAAAAAAACATAAATTTTTGCAAGTTATGTTGTATTGGGCCAAAATATAATGCTATAGCCACAGTCAACTAATATATGAAAAAAAATTATTCAGCTGGATTACTAGAAATTGTCATTTCATACTGAAATACTGAAAATACAGTTTAAATGTATATTTACCCACTCCGGACAGATTGTGTTTACCTATAGGCCCATGCTGGGTCCTTAATCATATCTAAATGTATTCTTTTGATTATCTTTTTTTATAATAAATCTGTTCAAACGTATACATTTCTTGTGTCGTGCCACTACGATCTCCACTTTTCGAATTTGGGCATCTAAATATTTCGGGGGTTTTGTACGTAACTAATTAACTCACACAACGCAATTTTTGGTAACTTACAAATATAAATTTTAAATTATTTAGTTCTGGGTGTTCATTTTCTAGTAGTTCCAAAGTATTGGCTACTTGTGAAATTTTATTGTACAATTGCCTTTACTGTGCGAAACGGCCCAAATATTTTCATTTTCATCTGCAAATAAAGTAAATTCCAAAATATAAGGAATTAACCCTGCTGATTTGAAGAATGGAACATAAAAGTAAATTTTCAGTAATCGAACGTAGACTTAACGTTGAAGAATCTAACCTAACTACAGAGGAATCGAATCAGTATTTTAAGGAAACAGTAATTACCGGTTGTTGTTTTTTTGGCGTCATCTCCATCTTGCCAAATTGGCTACTTTTTACAATAACAAACAGCAGTTTTATTCTCAATAATTATTCCAACCAACAAGTTGTTGGTCAGTAAAAACCCAACAATTCAATGCATCAATCAAATTCTTCACAACAACCCAAGTCAACCATCATCATAAATAATAATAATGCAAAGTCCCCTTAACAACCCTAAAAGAACTTTACCGTAAATTGAACTAACGTAAGACTACTAATTAAGAAAAGTCGTTAGGACAAGCAAAGATCTTTCTTCATTTTAGTTGAAACATTTCCAATTAGAAAAGTATATTTTCTTTATTAACATTACTAAAATACTCCTAATCTATTAATGTATTTATGCTAACATTTTGCTAGTGAGATCCTCCCAAGATCTTCTAATCTGCATTACCCCATTTGCCTTGGGAATAGAGGGGTACATTTTACAACGTTGTGCCTAGCATATTAGTAGTAGCGTCCAATGCAAAGTTAAAACAGATAATTAGGCGTGATAATTTGCTATTCTGTTTTTTACATATTATACCGCCAATTTCCCCAGCAGTTTTAATTATTGTCTTAATGTTTTCATTTGCTTCTGAGATGTCAACTTCTTCAATAAGTCCTTCCAGTGCAGAAAAGCGATTTTTTAATTCCAACTTGAATGCCTCAGTATTTTCTTTTAATTTCTTTAAATCCACCCTCTTACATACTTGTTTCCTAATGAGCTTCTGCCTTTCTAGTTTAGTATTTAAGTGCATTTTACACCAAACCCAGTTACAATAAACTAGATTGCAATTAATCAGAGAATTATAGAGTTCATTATTTATTTTTGGGTATTGATTTTTACTTATCCATCTTAGAATTCCTATACCTCTACATATCTTTCTATTATTTTGTTTATATGCCCGTTCCAATTTAATTTATTTGTAAGTTGAACTCCTAAGAAACCAATTTTACCCACTATTTCTATTTTCTTATTAACTATTATAGATTTATTAATCATATCGTCATCTATATTTTTATTTTTACCTGAAAAAAATTATTAATTTGATTTGTCTACATTTAACTTCAGTTGATTAATAGCAAACCATTTTTCATATTTTTTCTTTCATTAATACCCGTTTCCATTACACTGGTATTTAAATGGAAAGCATGACGTCTAGCTTTCTTCTCCGCAAAACATCTGATTATATCATCGTGTGGTATTGATTTTGTTATATCAGACTTAATACACAAAATTTTGCCTCCCCAGTCTATATCCCAGTGTAATCTATTAGGAAATATAGCAGTGATTATATCAAAAGCATTTTAGTTTGTGATATTCAAATTTTACATGATAGCTACAGGTGTAAAATCTTTGAAAAGAGTCGAAATTTTAAGCTGTAAATCATTTTCGGAGTGACAGAACTGTGTAACAGCATTGAAGTTTCAACACTTAAAAACTTGGTTTCGTTTCCAATAGGTTCTTCAGCCTGGAATCAATGATTGTAGCAGACTGATGCCATCATTTGCTCGCTGTTCAAATATTTCGGAAACTACCCAAAGGATCCCATTTTTCGGCCAACGTATACACAGAACGCGCCAGTGGAAACGACAAAGCGGGAAATGGTAAAATATTGGTCGGTTAAAAGTTTATGGCACAACAACGCCAAGGTGCATTCTGCGCCACGAAAAAACGTCAATGAAGAATTATTTCCGAAATTATAAATTTCTTAAAATGGGTGACCAGGCCTTGGGAATATTTTTGGCATCGTCTTTATTAAAATCGTTTCTCTACTTGGAAATTTTTGTTGTTCCTCTGTAATTTCTTGGCCAAAGATTCACAGATTTAACAAGAACTTTTAAACTTTTGAAAAAGCAAGATATTGTGGTTATTCGACATAGCGCAATTGCTAATTTCCGACTAAGTTGATTATTTATTTCTAAAACGGCTTTCGCTTTCACGTTTCCGTCATAAAATATAGCAGTTGGAATTACACTCAAAGATGTGATGAAGCTTCAGAGAATCTTGGGATATGGTAACTTTTCAGAGAATCTCACAACATTATCATAGCACCCTGGTAAGCATATCTTTGGTGTTTCAGCAAAAGGACGTAAGTTAAAAATTGTCGAAATTATTGCCTTGAGCTTTACCAATTTAAAAAAACAAACTAAAAAACTATTTATTTAATTTCAGGTCGATTTCTGACAATGGTTTTACAACCACATTAACATCTTAAGTCTTTAAATAAAGTTTAATAAAAACAAAGCACTCAAAACATACAGCCATAGGCATAGAGTTACATGGGCTCGAACTTCCCATCTACCAATGATTTGCAATAAATTGCAATTTTACATAAACTGTGATGTACAACTCTATATAATGTACTCGACTTCCAATAATTCTGAGAACTCTACTTTGATACGTACAGCTCACCAGCAATGTAATTTTCAAAATTATTGTGAAGGGACACAAGCATATAACATAGACATTTGTACATCATAATATATATATATAATTTCATTTTTTTTAATTATTGAGGGGCCCTGGGCCCATATAAATATGCAGCTATGCAACAAACTTTCTTAAAACTGAAATAGACAATATCACTTGCCAAAATACATCAGAAATATAGTACCGTATATCTTAGCAAAATTCTTAAGCTCTGCTATATAATCAAAATACACTAAATCATACAAAACTAAAATACAACTAGAGATATAAAATATATTATAAAGTTACATTATTGTCATTGCAGCAATTCAAGATCATCGTATTTATTGACGTAATACCATGGCTTCCTCAATTACACTATAGATCTTCGAAAATCCTTTGGCCTTATTTTAATTTCTGTACTTTTTAAAGATTCATGTTGTCCTTTCCACTTGGACCACTCTATACCATCAGCAAAACTTTCATGTTTCCCTAGTAAATAAAGCCCGTTCAAGTTTGAGGCATGGCAACTACTGTACCACCAAGCTCCTTTATACGCTTGTGCGCAATGGCTTTTATTATTGTTGTCGTTGTCCTGGTCTTTAGTCGAAAACATCTGCCCATTATGCCAAATGGTCATAGAGTCATCTTGAAAGAAATCAAGATTTTAAAACTATAAAATTACACGAGAAACTTGCTTTGCATAAACTAGCTACTGAACGAATTATAACAAATAATGTATATCTGATATCAAGATAATTTGAAGTATCCATAACAACTTAGTAAAGTTTATAAATTAAGTAATTTTTAAAAAATAATTAAAATCATAAATATTTCAGTAATGCTGAGTTTTCCAATGCGACTACTTTTTAAATAATGGCAGTGTTCTAGGAACATGGCGTTTCGAAACGATACAGAGTGTTGGGAACGAGATTAAGTAGAAAGAACTCAAGAAATAGATTACATCTAATACTTTAGTGACCAGTTTTGGCAACAACTGTATATGATTCTGTGTTTTCCTTTTTTTCTTTTTTTGGAGTAATAACAATAAAAAAGGGTAAGATGGCGGTTTGTAGAATGTATACTTTTTCAGTCTAATTCTAATACTTTAATATCTAACATTGTGGTGCCGAAAAACCCCTTTAAAAACGAGTCAGGATATCTGAGATTTATACTTCCTGTTACTTTACGAAAGATCGGCAAGTTCTACTATAAAAATGGCGACATCCGATGTTCCGGTAGACCAAACGGAGCTCAAAAGGAAACGAAAAACGATCCGTGGTAATGTAACTCGTTTTTCTACTGAAATTAATAACTTAAAAGATGATTATTCAATTGAACATGTCGAATACACTTGTAATCGTTTAACGACTGTCTTGAACGAGATGAAAATAGTAGATAACGACATTCATTATTTATGTTCTGATGAAGAATATGAAAACGATATTACACAGTGTGAAAAATATACGGATATTGCGGAACTCGCAATTTTTAAAGCTCGTAAAATTATCCAACGCCAATTATCGCCAAGTATGAATAATTTTCCTGCTTCGAATATTAATAATGATAATTTGGCGACGAATTTAAATCCTTCTATCACAACGCCTGTGACTCAATCTTTCACAGTTAAATTGCCTACGATTAAGCTAGAACCATTTAAAGGCGATATAGAACAGTGGCAAAGTTTTTGGGAGCAGTTTAAATCTTCCGTAGACTCTAATCAAAATCTTTCCGTTATTGACAAACATGTTTTTTTTAAGAGGTTATTTGCAAGACGAACCTAAACGATTGGTTGATGGTATAAGTATCATTGCTGATACGTATGAAACTACTAAAAAGCTCCTTATGGATAAATATGGTGATAAAAATAGAATTATTCAAGCTCATTTGGACTTTTTAGAGAATTTAACGCCAATACGAAACCCATCGCCAACCCATCTGAATGAAGTTTATATTGAGTGTAATAGAAGATTACAAGCTCTACGTGCTTTGGGAGAAAATGTCGACGCTTACGGCCGAGTTTTAACTCCTAAAATTTTACGTGTGTTTCCAGATGACATTTGTCGCCGATGGATTATTTATGCGAAACGTCAGGAAATTGCGGAGGGAGATATAACACGATTAATACAATTCCTCTCGGAAGAAGTGGAGGGCGCAATTACTACAAACAAAATTAAAGGTTCATTTGCTCCTGATTACTCCCTAAAATCCTCATTAGAAAACTTCAATGTGCATTCTAAAGCAGTTACTAGAGATAAAAAAATCTCACCCTTTTGCCCTTTCTGTGAAATCGCCGGACATTGGCCTCAACAGTGCAACTCTGTGACGAACATAAGACACACGCATACAGAAATTGAAGGCTACCAACAGATGTTTCCTGTGCACTAACCGTGGTCACACCCAAAAGAACTGTACTCGTAAAAACAAATACAGCTGTTCCAAATGCAAGAAAAAACATCACGTTTCAATATGCAAATCTTCGATTAATGGTCAGCCAGCAATTACATCTACAAACAAAATCGATATACTTTCCACTAATTATGTCCATTTGCAAACTGCACGAGTTTTCATAACAGGTCCAACTGGGATTACAAAGCTGACACGTTGTCTTTTGGACGCTGGAAGCCAATCTAGTTTCGTCCATTCCGATCTTGTGGACACTTTAAAACTCCAAGCCATCGCCATCCGACCTCTAGAACTTCAAGCGTTTGAATCTCCAGTTACATTTAGCCAAACGAGAAGACAAGTGCAATTTGAGTTATCAAGCATTTGGGACAAATCTAAAGTTAAAGTTACTGCATTCGAAAGCTCTAACAAATATGCGTCACACCCGCCTCCACCAAATGAAGTTTCACGTTTTGCGAAAAAGAAGCAACTGAAGCTTGCTGACCCAGATGATTCGTTGTCGAACTTACCAACTGAAATTTTAATCGGTGCAGATTTCTACTGGAAGGTTATGAGTTCTGAAGCTCCAGTCAAGCTGTCGGATTCCCTGGCCTTGGTCCCATCAAATTTTGGGTGGATACTTAGTGGACCTCGATCACACGCAACAGTTTCCTTCAATCTTACAGTTCATAATATTAATGTGGATACTTCAACTCAGAAATTAGACGATGTGGTACGAAAATTCTGGAACTTGGAAAGCATTGGCATACAACCAATACAAGAGAAAATAAGCACTCACAACTCTAAACTCTTGACTAAATTTCACCAATCTTTTGAGATCAGCGATGGTAGACGAGTTGTAAAATTACCATGGAAACCAGAAGTTCAACTTTCATCGAACAATTATGAAGTCGCAATTCAACGTTTCAATTCTTTGACAAGAAAACTAAATGCAAATACAGATTTAAAACAAAAATATGCCGAACACATGCAAGATTACATTGATAAAAAACAAGTTGAAGTCGTCTTAGATAAGGTGCATAATAAAGAACGTTTATTTTACTTGCCCCATCACGCAGTAAAGAAAGTCACAAATGAAGAAACCAAATGGCGTATAGTTTTTGATGCATCTTCTCACTCCCCAGGTCACCCATCTTTAAACGACGTTCTTGAAGTTGGACCAAATCTACTTCCTGATATTTTAGCTACGTTATTAAGATTTCGCCTTCCCAAAATTGCAATTACTAGCGACGGACGCCAAGCATTTCTACAGCTGATATTGGCAGACGAAGATAGAGACGCAACACGATTCCTTTGGTACAAGACAACATATACTCCTGATGGAAAACTCTGCATAGAAGATGAAATTGAAATGTACCGATTCACGCGTCTTCCCTTCGGACTCGCCTCAAGCCCATTTTTACTATCAGCTACTCTTCGTGAATTGGCTACAATGTATAAACAAACATATCCTTCTGCAACTGAACACGTTGAGGACACCTACATGGATGATTTTGTAATGGGCACATCTACAGATACTGACGCTACAATTCTATATCAAGAAATGAAGCAACTTACATCACATATTAGCCTACCATTAGCCAAATGGACTACAAATTCTCAGATTCTAAAAAATGTATGGGAACAAGAAAGCGTCCCGTTTAAGGATAGTACGCAAGTCTTAGGTGTTAAATGGGATACTGACAGTGACGTTTTTCAAATTGATGTGAACGCAAAGATTGTTCACGCATCTAAAGAACCAGTAACAAAGCGTTTACTACTGAAACTGATGTCAAAATTTTACGATCCTCTGGGCCTATTCGCTCCGGTTACAGTTGTTGCGAAGATATTATTCCAAGATACATGGCTTAGTGGGATTCAGTGGGATGAACTATTACCACCAGCTGTAGCACAACAGTGGCACAAGTGGATAAATGAGTTACAGTGTCTGAATGATATATGCATCCCACGATGGATTGGTTTCTCTGCAAATTCCGACGTTACCATACATGTGTTTTGCGACGCCTCTGAACGAGCGTATGGTGCCTGTTTGTACGCCCGTCATACAACTAACATTACTACAATGGTCAATCTCATTTGCAGTCGAAATAAACTAGCCCCAGTCAAAAAAGTCACTCTTCCGCGACTTGAATTGTTAGCCGCACTACTAGGAGCTCGCCTACTTAAGTACTTTTGCAGAGAAACAAAGATGAACTCTTACACAACTATACTATGGAGTGATTCTACTGTAGTTTTAAGCTGGATAAAGGGAGATCCCAACCGATGGAAAACATTTGTTTGCAACAGAACAACAGAAATTCTTCAATACACTACTCCAGCACAATGGCGCCACTGCCCCGGTACAGATAACCCTGCGGATCATCTTACCCGTGGTATTTTTCCATCTCAGCTATCGTCTTCGGAATCCTGGTGGCACGGCCCTAAATGGCTGAAACATGATCCAGAAATTTGGCCTACCAAAGATTTGTCATGCCATACACAGCCGTCTGTCGAAGTTGAATCACGAAAAACCGAGTCGCAATCCTTCTACTTTGCAACTACAGAACCAATCATAGATATATCTCGTTACAGTTCTTACACAAGACTTCTTCGTGTGACTGCCTGGATTCTACGTTTT
>QLNU02013815.1:0-11889 GCA_006491805.2 Dysdera silvatica
ATTATGATTTATGATTTGAAATGTAAATGATTTAGAATAGTTAATGAAAATTAAATGAAGTATAATTATAATTAGTTTTTTATAAATTTTATTGTTAGTTTTACTTATTGATTTAATTTTTACTATTTGAGAACATTAAAACCCCATTTCCATAACATTTATTAAATTTGTTTATCCAGAATAAATTTGTAAATTGCCCGTTGATACTGGTTAGTAAACATTGGTTGACTTTTACCTAAATGTTCAAATGCGAGACCGTAAAAATTAAGTGAATAACTAGGGTTATTTTTTCTAAACGCGTTGTGTGTTAAACATAAACAAAATAAAAAAACACCAGGTTCTTTAAAACAGACATGAAATAATTATTCAATAATCACTGCCTTTTATTTTATATTATAAACACGATAATATATTTTTCTAATTCCTTTAGGATATAACAGTGCCATTTATGTAAGCATTTGGAGCTATTAACCATTCTACATACTATCAATTTTTCACTTATCTTTTACTTACTCATTTTTTTATGAGAATCATACTGGGGTATATAAACCACCAGAAAAAATTTATACATTTCATTATAAGTTTAATGAGGGAGGAGGCACATAATTATCGATTAATAGAAGAGAAAGAAAGGTAACTTTAACTTACATGTTACACCCTTAATGGCCCATGTTCGGAGTAGCTTGGGGGTCCCCTGGTCTGAATTATATGTTTACTTTTCGGAATTTTTTCTATCTCTCTCTCTCGGAGCGAGACTTGTAAGCGTTTTTAAAGTAACACCATCTTGAAGACTTTTTTTTTGTGTAAGGACTGCTAGAATCCTTACTCTCGCCTATATTGCCAACTTTTAATTTGGCTTTTGTTAACGTATTAGGCGGCAATTTCGCCTAAATTGCAATTGTTGGCCGATTATGGTGGTCTGGAACTGGACGCACAGCCCTCGTGCGTGACCTATTTATGCACGTGCAACGAGTTGACTATTTATTGCTGCGATGATTCATTTATTTCCTTTCGACCAGGGATTTCGTCTGAACTTAAATTTTTATAGGTTTCGGTTGCTGATGGATATTAGCCATATTGCAGGGAGCGAAATAGCAGTTTTTAGGTACACTGATTGGCCAAAATTTTTTTGATTGCAAGTTAAAAATGGGTTTAAAAAATTAAATATGATAGGTAGGAAAAAAACAAAAAGGTGGATTTGTATGTTAAGGGGTCCTGCGTTTAAAAAAAAAAGAAATTTAATTATAAGTGTAATGATCACATGGCGTTAGCCTGGGAAAGTGAGACTTGTAGGTCTTCTTTGTGAAATGGGTCGAGAGGAAACAGTCCGGATGTGGGGGTATAAAATTGTTGTAACTTCCTTCTGTAATGTCAAGATGGACATTACAGAATATTTATGGGAAACATGTATGGAACGGGGAGAATGGTCACATCGGCCAATCAGGTGTGACCACGCTCTTAAGACTGATCAATTATATCATGGTGGAGAAAGAGTTGGTTGCGTACAGTGGGTAAGAGAGGAGATCGAACGAGGCAGAGGAGTAGGAAGGACACACGTGTGTGTGTGATTTCCGTGCCTGACTAGGAGGTTGGAACTTAGGCGGTGCGCCTATAGTTGCCTTGTCTGTGATGCCAATGTATAAACTAACCACCTTCAATAAATAGTGTTAGATTGTTTCTTCATTCTTGATCTACCTTACTCTTCATCGTCGACCTTCTAGTCTTCTACCTAGAAAATAGGAACAAAGAACCCGCCTCACGAGGAGACGTAGATTGCTCAGCTACGAGCCGAGCTGGTGGCAGCACACGACTACCTGCACACACGCTAAGTGTGATCGCACATATATACCTGCCCATGACAATAAGGGCCTTATTTATATGCAGAATTTTTTTTAAGAACCTTTTTTACTAGTAAAAATCAAATTAATTTAAATTTCACACCTTTTTTAATACAACAGGCCATTTTTAACAAGTATTTTCGTGGTCACATAAAAAGTAATTAAATTTAAAGTTCTTGAAAAGAATTTACAAAGAATTTGATTTTTGTCTGTATGCATATCCTACACAGGAAACTTGTTTACTTCTTATTATGCCCATGGTGAAGGTTTCTTTAGACTAAGGTGTCGTCTCTTGAACGGAGGTGTCTCCTCTTGAACGTTAATTAATTTGGCATAGTTTTGTATACGCAGAAATCCCTGAAAAAAGCGCCGCGGAAAAAAGCGCCACGGAAAAAAAAGCGCCGACGGAAAAATGCCCCGCGGAAAAAAGGGCCGTCGAAAGATTGGATGCATGTGAAATGATAGTGCGATCGTGATTATAATGCGAGTGTTAGGCCTAACAAGAAGCAACGTGCAAGCGAGCATACATATGTCTGTGACATGTAAAAATATAATGTTAGTTAGTGGCATTCTTTCTCGTTTTCAACTCATAGTAACTTACTATAGGTGTAAAAACAATGGAATAGACTTCTGGATAGTGGGGGGGGGGAGACATTGTTTCCGGCCCGTTTGTCTTCCAACTGGCACCCCCCCACCCCCACCCCCATCAACGTTCTGCGCACGACTATGTATATCGGGCCAGAGCTGAGAAAAATACTTACAAATATGTATTTTCAATACAAAGTACAAACTGCATTTTTAAAATATTTTTCGAAAGTTCAAATTACATTTCCCAAAGGGCTTTTTTACTTGTCGTTAATGCATTCGGGCAGTCTGTTAGGCTTAATAATGACCAGATATCTTGTGGTGAATCTAAATATGAGCATTTTGAGAAAAGAGACACTAACAGCAGGGCGATTCGAGTTTGTAATGGGGGAGGGAGAGCAGGGAGCCTCTTGATCTATCAAAGATTTGAAAGCAAAAAATCTAAGTTTTATCCCTGGTCATAACAATAAAAAAATTAATTAGAAAAAATAATCATCATTAGGGTAGAGTAGGAGACCGCCTAGGGCGGAAAAATTGCGTAAAAGTATCAATTTTAAATCAAACAAAGAAAAAATTGAACAAATGAGGAGGAAAAAATGAAAAAGAGGAAAACTTAAAACATCGAGTTTTTTCAAAAGCATACGGAACAATTACTTAATAAGCCTTTACTTGGACAAATGTAACATTTTTTGATGTGTTTCATTGTTTAATTTTACACACAAGTTCTTTCATATCTAATACATTTAAGCCTTCTAGCCAATGCCGGATTTAGGATGTTATTACGGGGCATGGGTGTCGTTTGGGTGGGGCAGGGGAGCAACTTCCCCCCCCTAGAATTGAAATATAAGCAACATTTTTAACATGTTAAAAAGTTAAAGTGATTATTTGGTTCAGGTTAACATTGGTAAAAAAAATGCCCCCCCCCCTGTAATTTTCCCTAACGACGCCCTTGTTAAGGGAGGGCGGTTTCGGGGCCCTCACCAGGAAAATTTTTAGTTTTGGACTATTAAATAGTTTAGGTAAATGTTGTTATATTTACTGTCCTTCCTTTATTAAGGGAGAACGCAGGGAGAGTTCACAGGTGTAAGGAAAAATCGTGGAGACATCATAGGGGACCCCTTTATATATCGAAAGTACACAAACAAATAACTGGAAAAAACTCTAAAGTGGGGCTCTAAAATATAAGTTAGTTTTTTTCCATTTTTTAAGAAATCGCTGCCCCGCAAAATCCATGAAAATTCTTTAAGCGGCCCATATAGGCATACGCAGAAAGTTCGTAAGTGGGGGTTGTAGGCTCAATAGAGAAACAGAGCTACAATTCATATATTCCTATGTTAAGTATACAAAATGTCATTGCAATGGGGGAGCTACAACCCCATCAATACCCCCTGCGTACGCCAATGGTGGCCCGCTACCCAAAAAGGTTGGACAACCCTGCTTTATACTCACCAAAATATTTAATTTACGACAATGAATTAAAGCTGGGCTTTTCTTTAATTAAACTATATGGTTTAGAGCAGATTATGGTGAAGTATAACAGAAGGATAACTTAGCAAAGGAGATATATACAATAACCAAAAACGATAATTTACAATGTAATTAATAGAACAAGTTTAAATTTAAACTACAAAAACATTGTAATTATTTTACTATTTTTATAATAAGCGACTTTTTAAAAAACTTGAAGTTTATAGTGCAAAGTCGAGCCATCTTGGTTTCTTTGAAAATTTGTCAATCACTTTATTTACATCAATATGAATGTCTCTGTGGGTGTGTATTAAAAGTCTCTTCTGTCATCCGCGTTCGAAGCCAAGTTTGACGGCGCTTCGAGGATAAAAAACTACGTTCTGCTGAAGCAATACTTACTGAAAACGTAGTTTGAAAGGCAAGTAGCTTATAGATTCGTGGAAAAACGTCTTGATCGCATTTCTCCAAGACTTAGAGACTTTGGACGCCTGTGTAAGACTTTTATTTATTACAGTCGTAACAAACAATACATAAAATATTTTGTATCGTCTTTACTTTTTCCTTATTTAACCCTGACGTGGGGGCGATCACCCCCTCCGCCCCTCACTAGATCCGCCAGTGCTTCTGGCTCTGATAACACAACGTTATGTTTTGAAATATTACTCTCTTAATATCCCAGTTTTCAAAAATATAAAATATTGAAATTAAACGATTATAACATGTAGCAATTGTTTTACTATTCACAGTACCCTAATGTTACAAAATAACTATTGTAAGTTTGAAATAGAAATAGAAGGAACGGGTTTAATGATTGCAGGTATAACAGAAGATTTACATTGTTGTCATCAGCGTAGAGTTCTCAGAATTATTGGGCGGGCCTTGGCACATTTTATGCATGTACATTACAGTATATTATACAATATTTTTTTTTCTTTTGCCACCCACGTTCATATAGCTCAAACTAGAGCTTTTTTATATTTGGAGAAAAAGAGGAGCCGTCCTCATCTTGGATTCGAACCAGGGTCAACGCATTGAGCCCGCGGTGTCTTGACCTACTAGACGAATGAGGACAAGAACAAACGCAGTTTTCTTCGTATATGAGGATGTAAGATATTATTACCCTTCACAGGGATAACACAATTGCCAAATAATGGTCAACACAGAAAAGCCTCCGGGGCGAGATTTTTGTGAGTTTTTCGTGGGGGAATTTATTATACAATATTTTTTTTTTCTAATTGGTCAAGATACCGAGGGCTAAACGTGGGGACCCTGGTTCGAATCTGGGATGAGGATGGCACCTCTTTTTCTCCAAATATGAAAAAGCTCTAGGTTGAGCTACTTAAGAACGGGTGGCAAAAATTATTGTATAATAAATTCCCCCACGAAAACTCACAAAAATCTCGCCCCGGAGGCTTTTCTGTGTTGACCATATTTGGCAATTGTGTTATCCCTGTGAAGGGTAATAATATCTTACATTACAGTGTATGTAAAATCACAATTTCAGATTATTGGGGGCTCGGGCCCCACGGGCCCATATAACTCTACGCCTATAATTGTTGCACCGCTGGACGTGGGTGGTGATAGTTGAGAGGGAGGGAGATATAGGCAAAAGAGAGTGATTTGGTAGTAAAAGGGTGGGGGCGGTATTTTTTAATTCTCGCCTAGAGCGGCAAAACATCTAGAAACGGCTCTGCGCCCGCTAAAACCACTTAACGATCCCTTTCGCCAGTCCAATATTGAACTCCCCCCCCACCCCAAGCATGTATATTTTATTTTAAGAAAATACTGATATACTTAAAAAAATTAAATGTTAAATGGTTTTGAAGTAAGATGCATTTAAGGTCAGTATATTCAAATGTATTTAAAATCGCCTTGTTTTAATTTGTGCAAATTTTTCATTGGCAGTATCGAAATCTACATTAAGATCTTTCTCAAACAGTAGCGCAGCAATTCAAAACACATGGGGGGGGGGAAGGAGACTCAAGTGGCTTTAATGCGGATTATGTGATTCGGCCTTAGAGAAAATAACGTGGTTTAATATCCACAATGCGGGGTTTGAACTCCCTTAGCCTCTCTCTTTACTATTCCATTGGTCTCAATTGATACTGTTGCCAGGTTACTTAGTATTTCTTGACTCATTGCACATCTTCGATAGGTTTTAATTAATTTCAGTTTTGAAAACCAAATGTAATTGTTTTCGAATATGGGCAATTGAAAGGACTATTTGTAATAATCAAAATGCCAATGTATTTATTAAATTTTTTATTTCTACAGGCAATTGATAATCGATTAAAATGCACTAAATAAGGAAATAGTTCATATTCACTAGGTTTATTTTAATGAGGATATGCTATGAACATCGCTACCCCTTGGATATACATATATGATGTTAACCATACAACGTTTCTCAAAAAATTTAGCTACATGGTTTTTATTTATTTACAATTTTTAATTAGTTAAAAGCAGTTATTGAAAAAACACAAACATTTTCAATCTTTTCAGAATGAAAATGTTCACCGATTAATCACGATAACAGTTTACTCTCATTCATGACGAATTTTTAAAAATTAAAAAAAAAAAAAAATCGCATTTGTATAAAAATTAAATTACGAAAATGATGGTACGTATTAGGGTGCTCAATGCAATTTTTAAACTGCTTAAAAATATTTGTAAAAATACATACAGTCAAACCAGAGGAGGACTGAATCTTCTCAAAGAGCGCATACCTTGGATTTTCGGAGGGCGCGAGTCCTATTGCTCATAAGGGCGCACCGGCCCTGTCCGCCCCTGACGACAAATAGAAAAAGCGACTCAAAGGATATCAGCAAAGTAGAGATTATGTCGAGAACTTGTTTGAGAGTTAAATGAAGAGAAAGTTTATTAGAAAATTCTAAATTATTTTATTTTTATATATTTTATTAAAGGACGTGACTCAAACACATTTTTTATATTGATCCAAAACTTATTCACATTATCTTGCTTTGTTCTGCAGAAGGAGTGTTTTTCACCAATCTCATTCTCACCTAAGACTCAAAGGGGTAACTAGGGGAAATTTTTCGATTTAGAACTTGAAAAAACGATGCATAAACGAACCAAACAAGAATTGAGCCATATAAAAGAAATATTTTACTATTAAAATATATAGGAATGAATCGGGGCATAAGCAAAACGACGTATATCTTTTTGGGTCTAACGTTCGCATTATTCTGCTAGGCTTAACCCTCGCAATATACTGCTTCGTGTAAGGCATAATGCTCGCTTGCCTATTGCATTTTGTTACGCCTAACGCTGGCACTATAATCACGATTGCACTATCATTTCACATGCATCCGATCTTTCCGCGGCCCTTCTTTCCATCGGCCCTTTTTTCCGTCGGCGCATTTTTCCGCGGCGCATTTTCCTGTTTACCGTAGACGCAGTGTATAAATAATTGGAGGTACAACCCCATCTGAAAAAATTAAATAACAGGCGGCAGAATATCGAAAAAACAAAAACACTTAACAACATCTAAGAATATATTTATATATAGTGATAGAGTATTTGTTTTTTTATTTAATTTTTTATTTATCTGCTAATGGGTGTTTAGATTTAATTAGTTATTTTAAAAAGAGAATTTTCAATTTTCACCCTAACACTATTATATATTTTTTAAGTGGTTATTCTCAACTAGCATCGCACTTTCGATTATCACGTCCACGAGTCCCTCCATATTATCATGACATCATACACGAAGCTGGACATCTTTTTGTTTTCACATTACACCAATTTATTCACTTTATTATCCAATTATAAAATTCCATTGTGAATAAAATTTTCTTATAAGATTAATAATCCCCTCCCCCAATCTTTTAGATGAAAATGCAATAGTTACACTAACAAATTGGAAATCTACCACAACATTGAAAAGATTTCTAAAAATTGCACTCCATACAAATTTCCAATAAATTTGAATATTACAGATTCTCATTCCGCTCTTTAAAAGCTTCAATTATAGATAGTGTCTCTTCGACAGACCACTATAAAATATTTACTAATAGAAAATTATTCCAGGCAGAATTGTTTACATATTCTTTTATATTCCTTTACTTCCCCGAACGCATTTACTGCATTGTATAAAGTCACTACTGCCATTTTGAAATTTCTTTAAAATGTAAATAGACTGAATATTAAATTTCTCTCCAATTAAAAGGAAGTTTAAAAATACACGAATACAGCTAGCTTATATCGTCAAATGTTGTATCGTCAAATATAGTTTTCTATAATTATAATCCAATAATCTCACATAAAATACATATTTTTAATAACCACGTGGGGGGGAGGGTGGTGGATGTGAGGCCGCAGGTGTGAATTAAGATGAAAAAAAAGAGCCAAACGACACATTATATAATGTTTTAACAAGAATCTAACTTCTTTTCAGAATTTATAAAAATGTATATGTTTTAACAAACTGCTAATAGAGTACAATCGAAGTCCAAAGACAAAAATTGTAGATAAATTTTTAAATAATTTAAAAAAAAACGAAAAAAACTAAACCTCTATATAAAACTAGTAAAATTCAGTGCACAAACAATCTTTTGAACGAAGTTAACGTTAAATTGTTTCAAAGAAGGGGTAAGGAATTTTAATCATACAACGAACAAAAGACGGCACCCGCCATTTTTTACATATATAGTACTCACAAGTACTCTATCGATCCTCCTAAACAAATTACTTAAAACAATATAGATAATTGCGTAATTACGCTTACAGGGAAAAGGAGCCTTCTAGTTCAAATAAAAAATTCGTTTCATGCCTCCAATTATCGTCGCATTCGACGAATGGCATTCTTTCGAACTGATACCAGACCCTCACACCATTCCTTAAAATTTCAATAACGCGGCCGCATGCTTTATTGCGAATTTTATTACCGAGAGGGGAACTCTCTTCACTGCCGAAGCAGTAAAATTACAGCGTGAGTCTACGGCGATAAAAAATGATAGCAAAATCTTTTTTGGAGCGTTAAATAAAACAAAATAATAATAAAAAAAAGGAGGAAAGCTAGCGAACACATCTGTCGAGATAAAATAAGATGGCAATTACCGCGGCAAACTTGTATTTCAGGAGAAAAAATTATGTAAGCGTTTTTTTCCTTCGTATCTTGTGTTTCTATTTGAGCAATCTTGAGAAGTAATCAAGTATGGTGCGTTCGCGCTTAGTTGTCTCCCGATACCGTTATTAGACGGGTTGTTCCATTGCAGTTTAGGGAAGGGCGTCTTAAAGACACCCTTCCCTAAACTGCCTTAACCAACTTCTCATTGCCTTAACCTTGTGCTACTGAGGCTGACCAGGCCCTTTTCTCGTATATGTATGTTAACGAAAGGGGAATCCCTTAAGAATGTGTGAAGTATTTTCTTTTATCTACCTAAAACACAGATTTTAGTATGAACCATATAAAAAGTGGTGTGTCTCAAAAATTTTAACATTATTAACGTAACAGGGTTGAAAATTAAACAGATAAAGCTCCTCCAATGCGTCGTAGCAACTAGTGATCGACAATTACGAATTGTTTTGACAATCGTAAGAATCATAAGCGACTCAAATTTACAATCGAGTCAACGATTCATTCGTCCTTGAACTTAACAATCGAGATTTTCAATTGCAATCGCGAGTCAACTGTCCAACCACATCGCGTATGCGCGTGAACATAGCGGAACCACTGCTGTATGCTTCCGTCATGCACATGATGTCGTTAATTTTATGAGTAGATATAACCGCATTTTCTGACACCCAGGCAAAAGGATTATAGTATGCGTTTATAGAATCGTTATATAAGTTTTAGAGAGTCTATAGAGTAGAACCTCGTTTTAATTAAATCCAACGGCACTTCATTTATACGAGTATCTACTTTTTACTTAATTCCTACTATTTTGTTTTTATAAATACACAAGAACTTTCATTTTTGAATTCATTGTACGTATATGATAACTAAAAATTATCTACTTACTACCTCTGTGGCGGTTTTATATGAGAATTATAGAAAATTATTTATTATTTTAATTATTATAATTATAAATTATATTATAGTAATTATATTATAAAATTATAATTATATTATATTAATTATATTATAAAAATTATAATTATATTATATTGATTACCGTATAAAAATTATAATTATATTATATTTAATTATTTATTATTAAAATTATTTATTATTAAAATTATTTATTATGGTATACGACATCGCACCAAGTGATTAGAAAATATACCTTTTGGAATTTTAAGCTGCATTTAGTCTTAAAGTTATTTATAAATATATTTAAATTCTTTCTGGCGTTATAAGAAATGCATGGTAAATATAGTACACGATATAGTATTTGTATTCAAAAAACATGGCTGATAAAGATGAGTTACACTTTTGTTTTATTGTTCAAAACAAACACTGGCCAATCATCGTATATAGATAAATAGAAATGGTTGCCGAAATTCAATAATCTTTTTTTGCATACATAATATAATCTTGTTAAATATGAAGGCTTACCATAAGATCGATTAATCATTAATTTTATGAGGTAGTTGCATAATGCATACAAGCGAAGTGAAATGTTTTTACGATGGTTTTGACCGGGGGGAACGATGGCGTCAAACGAACACAGACAACTCGGCTGCTTAGAATTGATACGAATCTGTGCATTTACGTTTACGTAAGAAACATAGTTTGCATAATTAATTATTATTGTTGTGTTTTCATTAAAACGTTGCGATCCTTATTTAAAAAGTGCACAGTTTGGATCCCTATTTTTTAACTGAGCAAAATAACAAACCAACGAATCAAGAACTATTTCCACCATGCATGGTGACGCGGAGTCAGTTTAAAACCACAGAGAGGTTTCGAGATGTTCAAACAATCGAGGCAATCGACTAAAACATCTCACAATCGCGCATCACTAGTAGCAAAGCGAGATATATTTTAGATTTCTCAGTTTACTCAATCTGGGCTACAAATCGAAGCTTCTGAAAACGTAATGATGATAATAGGAGAAACACTTCAAAGTCAACTCCAGAAAATAACGTCTAGTATAGTTGTCGGAAAAATCGAAAAGAGTGAAAAACCGGGGGTTATTGCGTCGCGAACATTCTGTTGACCTTGGGAGTTTTCCTTTTTTTTTTTCACGTGACAAAGATGAGGAATAAATGTTCCAAAGAAACTCCTAAATGGAAACTAAAAAAAGTATGGAATGTTCCAGATTCCAGCCTAAAACAAAAGTGCATTTTCCGGTCCGTTCTTTGTTTAAAGGAAGAAAGAAATCTGGGAGAAAACCAGGATGGATTAGACAAAGCGAGGTTCAGTCAAGAGCCGATTTGCTTCAAAAGAACAAGCCCCCAGCGACAAACTCGAGACGAAGCTCAAAAGTTTACCCAATCTTAAAACAAAGCTGGCTTAAGTTTCAGCATGGAAAACTAAACATGAAACAAACAAAAATCGATATTAACATCCAAACGTTAAGCATCACGTTAAAGCAAAAAACCATGTATGTACTTCTTTAGCCTATCCTCAAACGTAGAGGAAAGTAGCAGCGATGATTCGGATACAAGTGACACCTCTTACAAAAACCGGACTGATTGATTGGGGTGAGTGTTGTAGTTCAAAGGCCGTAGAAGTGATGCTGCGCCCAAAAAAAGTTATTTTTTAAAACAAAAATTTGATTCAATGAAATTGGTTTCCGGAAATTTTATCAGTTATTTAATCATGAGTAAATAAATAATACGGGAGATCTGTTTTTTGTATGGTAATTGGACAAAACGTCGATTTTATGAGTTGTCATTCGAAGTACCTCAAGCATACAGCACCTATACATCACATCTATTGAATTCACATTTCGCTTTCTTTTCTTTTTGGTTTTACGGCTCAAAGACTACAGTGGTCATGCTGCGCCGGGACCTACTATTTTCCGAGGAATCCGAACCTCTTAAGGCCTAGGGAACCAAACCCCGGACTACAGTGAGCAGTGCGATCTTT
>QLNU02013815.1:11989-27178 GCA_006491805.2 Dysdera silvatica
AATTTCCATTTCGATGGGCACTTACGCGTTATCGCAATAACGCGATTTAAAAAATGCTAAACTAAGTACCTATTTTAAACTACAATTTGCTAAAATTACTAAAACTAAATTAAAAAATGTTAAAATTTCCATTTCGGCGGAGATGAAGGTGAAGAGCCCTGTGTTTATAAGGCCGTCGAGGAACTTTCAACACGATAATTGCTGGTGTTAGGGTGAACATTGAAAATCCCCTTTTTAAAATAACTAATTAAATCTAAACACCCAGGAGCAGATAAATAGATAATTAAATAAAAAACACATACACTCTCTCTCTCTCACTATATATAAATATATGCTTAGATGTTGTTAAGTGTTTTTGTTTTTTCGATATTCTGCCGCCTGTTATTTAATTTTTTCTGATGGAGTTGTACCTCCAATTATTTATACACTGCGTCTACAACACTATGCCAGATTAATTAACATTCAAGAGGAGACACCTCCATTCAAGAGGCGGCACCTTCGTCCAAAGAAACCTTCATCATGGGCATAATAGGAAGTAAACAAGTTTCCTGTGCAAGGCATGCTTCCAAACAAAATCAAATTCTTTGTGAATTCTTTTCAAGAACTTTAAATTTAGTTGTTTTTTATGTGACAAACGAAAAGACTTGTTAAAAATGCCTGTTGAACTAACAAAGGTGTAAAATTAAATTAATTTGATTTTTACTAGTAAAAACAACTCTTAAAAAAATTCTGAATATAAATAAGGCACTTATAATTAAATTCCTTTTCTTTTTAAAAGTAGGACCCCTTAACATACAAATCCACCTTTTTGTTTTTTTTCCTACCTATCATATTTAATTTTTTAAACACATTTTTAACTTGCAAACAAAATAATTTTAGCCAATCAGTGTACCCAAAAACTGCTATTTCGCTCCCTACAATATGGCTAATATCCATCAGCAACCGAAACCTATAAAAACTTAAGTTTAGACGAAATCCCTGGTCGAAAGAAAATAAATAAATCATCGCAGCAAGAAATAGTCAACTCGTTGCACGTGCATAAATAGGTCATGTCACACACGTGGCTGTGCGTCCAGTTCCAGACCACCACAATTGGCCAACAATTGCAATTTAGGCAGGCGAAATTGCCGTCTAATACGTTAACAAAAGCCAAATGAAAAAGTTGGCAATATATTGGCGAGAATAAGGATTTTAGCAGTCCTTAGACAAATAAAAATCTTCAAGATGGCGTTACTTTAAAAACGTTTACAAGTCTCGCTCCGACAGAGAGAGAGAGAGAGAAATTTTTGCAATGTGAAGATTTAATTCAGACCAGGGGACCCCATCCTACTCCGAACATGGGCCATTAAGGGTGTAACATGTAAGTTAAAGTTACCCTTCTTTCTCTTCTATTAATCGATAATTATAAGTGCCTCCTCCCTCATCAAACTTATAATGAATTGTGTAATTTTTTTTTCTGGTGGTTTATATACCCCAGCATAATTCTCATAAAAAAAATGAGTAAGTAAAGGATAAGTGAAAAATTGATAGTATGTAGAATGGTTAATAGCTCCAAATGCTAATATTAAATGGCACTGTGAAATTCTAAAGGATTAGAAAATATATTATCGTGTTTATAAGATAAAATAAAAGGCAGTAATTATTGAATAATTGTTTCATGTCTGTTTTAAAGAACCTGATGATTTATTTCATTATTAATGAGTTAACACACAACGCGTTTTGAAAAATAACCCTAGTTATCCACTTAATTTTTACGGTCTTGCATTTGAAATTTTAGGCAGAAGTCAACCAATGTTTACTAACCACTATCAACGGCCAATTTACAAATTTATTCTGGATAAACAAATTTAATAATAAATGTTATGGAAATGGGGTTGTAATGTTCTCAAATAGTAAAAATTAAATCAATAAGTAAACTAACATTAAAATTTATCTAATTATAATTAAAAAATACTAATAAATCATTTTCAATACTTTATTACCTAACACTATGCCTATCATTTCATATTATTCAAATCTAAACAAATGTTAAACACAAACTATAAATGTTCAAATCATTTCAAATAAATACAAATATAAATATAAATAAAAATATATATAAATAAATCTAATCAACAATATATTTTTCCATCTTTCAATAGTTCCAGATATCGTTAATGAAAGGATTATATGCATTAAAAGGGGTTAAAAGCTTTAA
Source organism: Dysdera silvatica (assembly GCA_006491805.2). Classification (NCBI taxonomy): domain Eukaryota; kingdom Metazoa; phylum Arthropoda; class Arachnida; order Araneae; family Dysderidae; genus Dysdera; species Dysdera silvatica. The sequence continues at coordinate 14,187 of QLNU02013815.1, forward strand.
TAAGAAGTTCGATATTTAGCATCATAAAAAGATTCTTTTAGCTGAAATTTTTTAGTTAAAAGGGTTGTTTAGCTGAAATTTTTTAGTTGAAAGATTTTTTTAATTGAAATTTAGTTAGATCCCTTCAAACAATTGCGTTTGGATACATATTCAAAATGTCTATTCATCTGCTCTGAGTAAGTAGCCATAACCACATTTTATGCAAATTAGTGAAACTCTTTTTAATAAATGGTCTGATGTTGCTGAACGAAAATGTCGGACTGACTAATTTAATTTATACATGCGTTTTAAGACAATCTACACTTCAAGCACTTTACTTATGAACTCACGACAAAAAAATAGTATTGTTAATGTGTATAATGTGATTATAGATTGATATATAATCTATATAAATAAAACCCATATGTTCTGTAGTCATTATAATATTGAAGAATTTGTTCGGTAAGCGAAATTTTAAAGAAACATTAAAGTAATTGCAGTATAGTTGATTATAGGTAAATGATCTTGCGTAAACAATGTATTCTATCATCCGAGCAATATTGCTATAAAATTAATTATGGGTTGAAATTTCATGTATTTGATAGCGAATTGTTAAAAAAAATTCCCCCTTTTTCTTTAAGTAAAGATGTATGAGTAAAATTGCATTGTGTATAGAGTAGGGGGCCCTAATTTCGTGCCCCTAAGGTTTTTCTTCCCTCACGGAAGAACTAACCGACGCCAAAGTCAGAAAAAAATCGAGAAGCAACCTTAAACTTTTAAGTAAATATCCCTGGCATTTATTCACCGATATTTGTTACCCAAAAAAAGGTTAGAAATATAAAAACAAGAATACTTATTTTTCTGTTTCTGAACAATGTGTTCCTCATTTCGTCCACTTGTCAAGAAGCTCGAAATGAATCTTATATATCAACTGATCTATCATATGATATTTAATTAATCAACATAGACTTTTTAGATGTACATTTGAAAAAAAAAACAGGAAATAAACAATTCATTTTTACATATCTTTGAAAAATAGCACAAAATAAATGCAGACAGTCCACAGCCTTGTCTACATACAGAAATCACAAAGAAATTTCTTTACCAGTAGTGCACTTCTCGTGGCACCAGTTGCAACAATGCATGCACCTAATCCATTTTCCTCCCGTATGGGCTGGAGAGAAAGGTTCCTCGCACAACAAACAGTCAACGTCCAAATTGGCGTCGCTTTCTGCATCGTCCGTGAATATGTAACCTAGGCCTACTTCCTCACCACTTTCGCTAGTAATCGTTTCTTCTTCAAACAAACTCTTCTTCCGTCTTTTTGCGGGGATTTTGCCTTTTGGGGGATTTTTTCAGAAAACTTGTGTTTCGGAGGAATTTGCTTTAGGTCTACTTGCCTCCTGTCCTTTCTCCCGGTTCCAGATATTGAAGGTTTGGTATGTTTCGCTTGCGCCGAAAAAAACTTTTTCTGTGAGGCGAACTAGTGACCAAGATCGCTGTTCCTCGTCTAGCACTCTTCGTGGGCATAACGATTGGAACTTCTTGAATACTTTGAGGAGTAACGAGCGCTGCAGACGTCGTATCAAAGGATCTATTTAGTTGCTCATAATTTGAACTAGCTGGAGAGAATGGTCCTATAGACGTAGACGCGGTTGGAACTGAAAATTCCCGCTACTCCGTCGACATCACTTCTTGAAATCCCCTCTCGTGGTTTAGAAAGGCAGCGTCTGTAAAGACATTTGGATTCAGTGGTGAAATTCCTATTTTACGGAAGCCACTCAACGCATTTGGCATGGTTGGAGAACGTTTGTAGGCCTCTGCAAAGAGAGAGGCGACCTGAAACTTCTGTACCATTCGGTTGGGATGACTAGCAGGCCAACTTTCAATGGCAGCGGCATAATGGGTTTTCAGCGGGAACGTGAAAGAAACGTCAAGGGGTTGAATTCTGTTTGTCGAGTGCGGTGGAAGACAGGCAATCGAAATACCCGTTTCACGTACTCTATCGATGACGTCAACATTCCTTGTATGTGAATGGTGGCCATCCAAAATTAGGGCAATGGGACTTTCTTTTGACGGCTTTATAATGGTAATGAAATGTTCTATCCGTCTCAAAAAAAGTGAAGAATTAACCCAACCGGAGTCGCTGCAAACACCAATAGCACCTAATGGGGCACCGTCGATGGGTTCATGTTGCCATCTTTTCTGTGGGAAAATCAACATCGGAGGAACGTACTGCCCAGCTGCCGACGTGCATGTGATAACAGTGATGGTTGCACCACGTTCAGCAGACGACAGTTTCTGGACTCGTGGTTTGCACATAGATGCAATAACTCTTCTAGCCTTGTGCTGAACAACTGTAAGCCCAGTTTCGTCGACGTTAAAAATCTTTGTGGCATCGAATTTTATTTACTCCAATTCTGGTTTGAGGATTTCAAAAAATTTGTGTACATTTTGTTTCGTGAATCCCTGGATACGTGACATCGACAAATTTTCCTGCTTCCGCAACGATAGATTCGGGTGTCTCTTCAGAAATGACCTTAACCATTTGCGACCGGCTGCCTTTGTTGCTGAGTTGAAAGGATGCGTCAAATTGTTCCGTATGGCCAACTGAAAAGGCGTTCGCTGCAGGTCCCGAGCAGTCAATCCGTAAAAGCTTTTTTCCATAAGCAAGCAATAATTAGCAAGCGTGTTTCCGAACTCTGGACTCAAAACCGGCCGCCGTCCGATCTTCCTATTGGAGACATCACCTCCAGAGGTTAGTTCTGATTTCACGTAGTCTTTCAGTATCGCTCGCGGTACTTTAAAGACTTTCGCTGCTGTATTGTACCCCATTCATTTCTCTCTCACAGCATCGCTCATTGCCTCCGATTCCCACAGTTTACGTTTCGCCATCTGCAAGAAATAAATAAACAAATCGTCACGTAAGCAGTGTTGCCAACTCATAAGCTTCGCACAAGAAAAAAAGAAAAAAAGCCAGACTGCCTTCAAAAAAAGCCATTTTGACAATATATGGGTTTAAAAAAAAAACACTGGGGATTTTCCGTAGTTTGTACGGATTTTAACTCCACCTTACTGTATTACGGTCGATTCCAAGAAAACTACGGAAAACTTCATTCAAGATCATCATATGCAATTTTCTACTAACCCCTCAGAATTCATATTTTTTATGGTTTTTTGGTTAAAAAAAAAACAAAAAAACTGCTCTGTGCAGATGGCCCGCGCCTTCCATGTTTGGTCAGGACGATTCCGACTTATCCTCTTGTTTCTCAGTTATTTTTTACATCTAGCTTTGTGTTTGAAAATTACCTTGAATTTGGATTAAAACAAGGAACTGAAACGCAGCGTCCTTATGAAACAGCTGATGATAAGGAGGTGGAAGGAAAAAAAATCGCGATATTTGTAGTAAGGAATGGACGTTAAATTTTTACGGGGACCCGCAGTTTTACCGCGTTTTTAATAACTTTTTACTTGCAGCATTTTATTAAAATTTCAGAAAAAATTCCTCACGATACTTTAAACAATGGTGCGTGATTTGCGCCGAGATTTTGCGACATACGTTTCCGAATACTTCCCTCTTTTGCCTTCGTTATCTATACACGCAGAGGTTTGCGAAGTAATTCAATAGTAAATTTACGTAATTTATAATTCTATTCCGTGGAAAACCGTTACCTGGTGCCTGTTTCTAGAACTTTCAATAAATGAATCACGATTTGACTTAAAAAACGATTTTAACGTTAATTAACGAGTGAATTTTTTTTTTCGATGCGCGATTTCGTCTTTGATGCGTCGCCTACCCGCGAAATTGTGAACTTTTTAAATGTGATGTAATTAACGACTGTTAGTAATTTTTAGTATTTTTGCATGAAGATAGAGGAATTTCGCCCTGATACATCACCTACTGGCGGAGTACGAAATTAGCGGTCATTAGTCATATTTTGCACCTATAAATTTTCATCTAAAGAAATAATACGTCTTCAGTGGAAAGTGGGCAAGTTTTGATGATAAAAGCTAATTTGCGTATTTCAACGATTTTAGCTTCTCAAGAATCTGGAAGAGGTTTCAAAATTACAGAATAAGAAACAAAGAACTTGATGTTTATGAACTTTTACTTTTTCAATGAAACATTTGACTTTTCATCTTTATATTTGTTTGTTTGTGGTTTTACGGCTCAAAGACTACAATGGTCATGCTGCCCTGGTTCATTTTTATAGTGTCATTCATTTGATTAAACTATTTTTTACCTACTGCAAAACTCATATGAAAACCAATTTTCCTGTACAAAATAGAATTGTGGTGTTTACCTTCTACAAAACTGGTGCAAAAGCTTTTTTTCTTCCACAAAACACATGCAAAAGTGCCCCTACAAAACTGATACCGAAAGCCATTTCCCTGCTACCGAACTGATACAAAAGGTAATTTCTCCTGCTACGAAGCTGATACAAATGGTATTGGTGGTAGTATGATTACTGTATAAGTACATAAACATACACAGTTGAGTTACATTATTAGGAATATTTGCATGTTGTTTCAAGGCGTGTGTGTGGAGTACATATATTGCTCTATATAACAATGCAGGTGCTTTACTGATACAAAATCTTTTTGCAGGAAATAAGAGCCAGTTTTGCTGAAAAGTGCTGTAAATTCTTTACTCTTTTACTGATGACTACTTTCTCAGGTTGGCATCTCTGTGTAGGTCCCGGCGCGGCTCGAACCCTTGCTGTTTTTTCGCCATAAAACTCACACGAGCGGACTGGGTCCTCGCAAAGGGTGCATACCTTGGATTATCCGAGAACTCGAGTCCTATAGCCCATTAGGGCGCAGCGGCGGCGCAGTCCGCCCCTGGGGGCACGACATTAGGTGACTGGCATCACCCCGTGATACCTTTACACCCATCCAAGCTGGCTTCAAGGCGGTGGACCTAACCACTGGGACGTTAATGTGTTAATATATTGTTTAGTCGATTTAGTCCTACTATTAGTTCCACAGTCTCATCCAGGAGTGGGAGCCTTTTCGTGTTGGCAGGTCGTATTAAGTTAGTTATAATAGCAGAAGGCCGCATTTAAAAATTTTTAATTTGATACAGGGGCGTAGCCACTCAAAAATTAGGGAGGCTTAAGTATTTTTTTTAACAGATCATGTGATTTGGCGTTAAACAGAACAATGTATTTTGCTACCCAGTGGGGGGCTTGAGGTCCCTTTTCCTACGCCACTGATTAGATATACTATAACTGAACCTCGATTATTCAAACTCCGTTTAAGGGAAATGGCCAATTGTACATATATTTATTTTAGTGGATTCCCGTTCATTGCTTTCAGTAAAAATGTTTATATTCGCTTTCTAATATGCTCCGTCATTAAGAGAGAAACCAATACAAATGGTAGATATTAGACATATAAAAAGGTTTGTGTGTATATTTTTTTAATGCATCGGGTATATAAAGATATCAGACTACTTACAAAACCATCACTACCTTAATTAACGCATACATATACTTTGTGGCGTTCTTTACTATGAATATATTACTATCAATACATACTGTCAATATATCAATTGTGTAGTAATATGAAATTAAACGTGTTTTTGATAAATATTTGAACTTTTTTGCAGCTTTACTCTAAAAATTGAATTTTTAGATTATCTGTACTATACTTCTTTTATCTTTTGTATTTTAAATATGTCCATTTAAGGTAATAAAGTAAATAAATACAAAAAAAGGATGGAAAAACTCACATTAAGAGGACTTCGGGGTTTCAAATTTTCCAAAAATCGATTTTTTTTATTATTTTATCGGAAAGCTCAGTTTTTCCTGGAAATTTCTATACCAAAATTATTGGTTTCCGTGAAACAAGCGAGATACTTCAAAAATTCTAATCGTAGGGAAAGGTAAGTATATGCAATATTTACCGAACTTTTTTCTTCCGCAATCTCAGAAGTGTTTCTTCTCAAAACTTGAAATTTCCATGTTTCGCGTATGATAAGTTTGAAACCATCTAACATATTCTGATAAAATTTGGTAGGAGCATTCGAACTACTACTTAGCATAAAATGACATAGAATTGTGTTAATCGAATAAAAATTTAATTAGTTTTGTCTATATATATATATATATATATCGTGAAAATTTTCTCTTTTTCCATTCGTTGGGTATATTATTATATATATATAATTTTATTATATATATAATTTTATTATATTATATAATATTAATAAAAAATATTTTACTTTATGACATACTTGTTCGATTTACATATTAAAGTACAAGTCTTTCTCTGTAGAATGGTGTCATTATTATTATGTTACAATCATAAGTGACCTTAATATCATGCGCGCAAAGAACATATATGTTTTCGTATAAAGTAAAAAGGCATGTAAAGTTGTTTACTTAAAAAACAAACAACAGATATTTTTTAACACAAACTTAAACATTAATGTATTTACCTTCATGTTGAAAATGAAGTTGGTATCTTTGATATTTAATTCACAATTTACATTTTAGAAAGTTGTATATATTGATTGTTTTTCATGTTTTGAAACCCACAAGTCCCTTTAATAACAATAAAAGGATTTGGTTTGTAAAATTCGCATTCATCCAAAAAGCCACATGCGGCTCTTAAGGCCGCATGTTCCTCCACCCCTAGTCTAATCTGTCTGTTTTCTAAGAAATTGTTATGATCACGTAATAAAAGTGACACCCACTCGTGAGATATGTTTTTTATCAAGGGAAATCAATGACGTACTGTATGTTCACGAAAAGAAGTTCGATGGTACAGTTAAAAATAACGAAAAGTGATGTCACAAACCGGCTAGCCGTTTACAGCAGAGTAGGACTCCAATCTCAAAACTTTCTTTTGGTGGTCGCCAAAAACTAGTTCAGAACTTGGCTTCCTACATTCTTGTAAGGGTGTAGCCGGTTTGTGACGTCACCTCCCGATATTTCTAATTGCACCATCGGACTTCTTTTCGTGAACAAACAGCACATACAATATAGCAAATAAACACATTTTCGTGTCCTTCTGTGGCCCAAGGGTAACTAACAACCTCGGTTTTGAAGGTCATTGGGTCTAATTCCCGGTAGGCTTGGTTACGTGTACACGAAATTTTAAGCATAATAATTCAACTTCGGCAGACGTTGCATATGTAGGAAGTATGATGCATACATATCGCACCCTTCCGACGAAAGTGTTACAACTCAAGATTTGGTTAAAATGAGTTAATGTTACAACCAGATGTAGAAAACAGTGTTGCATCCTGCCGTGCAAAACGTTAGGATATAAGTTACTCGGATTTCCGATAGTTGGAATATGTAGCGGTGTTGATGATTCATAGCCGTTTTCCGCGTCTTAGGGAAAGAGTTCCATTTTGAGTTGTTCGTTGACCTTGAACGAGGGACCGTTAGATTCTCTTTTTACAAAGCCTAATATTTCGTTGTAACTGTTTACCATATCTTTGTTTAGAAATGTCAAATTTTTAATTTAACTTCATTATCTTCTCTTTGCCTTTGGCGTTTGGACCGGTGAAGAATATTATTTTGTATTGCTAAACCATGGTCAGTTTTTCTTTGTCGCTGTATTACGTTAAAACATTTTTTAGGGTCGCTAAAATCTGTTTCGCCCAGGGCAGCTAATGCCGCAAGCACGCTCCTGAGTCCTGGCGCCATGTTTGTCAAGCTTGCCCTTACAGCATTGCTTGTGAAACCTGCAGATGCAGATGATCCCTCGTTGACTATTGAATCCACAGGCGCCGTTAGCGGAGGGGGACGGGGGGACCTGTCCCCCCAATGTTGGTGTTAGGGTTCCATATCTCCATTCAATTTCAACCAAAATGCCTTCTACTGGCATATTGTTCCCCCACCCCTTTTTATGCCGTCGGCGCTAATGACTGAACCCACCGTCACTATGGGCGGAGCTTATAATATTATTATTATTATGGTTCCCGCAGTGAGTACTGAACTTAGCCCGACGTCTCCCAGCCATGCCAAGGGGAGCGTTCGATTATTACGTAATATTTTGGACATTTTATACTCCCTCCCCTGGTAAGCAAAAATTAACATTGGCTAACATAGGAAAATAAGCACAACAGCAACAACCCCACCCCAAAGGTGCTTGCGTAATATTTGAACACTCCCCAGCATAGGCGTACGCAAAAAGTTCAAATGGGGGGGTAGGCTCAGTGGGGGCGTTACAGAGCTACAACTCACATATTCCTATGTTAAATATACAAAATTTCATTGCAATGGGGGGTTACAACCCCCATCAACACCCCCTGCGTACGCCAGTGCTCTCCAGTGTCATTTCTCTCCGGCTGTAACACAATAACAGGATCATAACTGGTCAATCATTGAAGAAGCTGTGAACCGGATTGGGACCCCCAAGGCACCTTTCGCCTGTCCGCCCTCCCACCCAATCAGTAATAGAACATAAAAATTGCTACACATTTTTATTGATAATAAATATGTTGAAAAATAAACTCATAAATTGAAACATAAACATTAAACAATATTAACTTATATTGAAGTATTATCTCTTCATGGTATATAATAATAAATCAAATTCAATTTTATTGAAATAAATTTTAATTTTAGTAAAAAGTAAAAGCCCATCGAACACTGGTATTTAAATTGAAAGCATGACGTCTAGCTTTCTTCTTTTCAAAATAGTACTTCCCGTTTTTAGTTCTTGCTCCGCATCAGTAAAATGTCAAAAACCGATCAACGAAACCGTTATAACTCAAAATAGTACATCACGCAAACCTTGAACGAATCTCATAAACCGTTATAATTCAAAAAGTCGTGATAATAGGGGTTTTGATCTAATAAATGAAGTAAATTTTGCCTCATCTGATGTTTCCAGAAACTGATTTTCGGATTGAAGTTATTAGATGAACAAAAAATCCCTCAATTCAGCCAGAAACGGTTTTTTGCTTTCTCTGAAAATTGGGATTTTTTGAGTTGTAACACTTTCGTCGCAAGGGTGCGATATGCATTCACAATCTATTTGATGCGCATACTCATGGTTCCCACGGTGCTTGAAACTCCTTGAAAAGTCGTTGAAATTTTTTTGCTAAGTCGGGGCCCTTGAAAACTGCCAAAAATGTGGTTAGTCCTTGAAAAGTCCTTGAATTTTTCTCAAGTTTTTCAAGTTTTAGCAAAAGAAAGGATATTTCTCCTTATTTCCGGAACAAAGCCAATAGTGCTTCGGACACGCCTGCTGAGCACGGTTGATACGAGGGGATGCAAAAAGGGGTTGCTTTTGCTGATAGCGTGCCGAGTTGAAAAGGAGCAATGTAATTATACACCCTAATTTCAGTATTATATTTATAAGGTCTTGCATTTCTTGTAATTAAGTTTGATGTACGAGTATATTGTAATTAACAATGTAAGGTCCTTGAAAAGTCCTTGAATTTCATCAGGACAAAAGAGTGGGAACTATGACATACTTAAAATAGACATGGCCTTTTTTAAAATAAATAATTACGCCTTTTCAGCAAAACTACATCTCTGTATCGTATATTCGTCTTCATACATTCGTAGAGCGTCCAAAAAAGTTTAATTCATTAGAAGACTACTCAGAAACCGGTCGTAATTATGTGGAGCAATGAAATTGTCTTCACCGAAATTTTCAGTTCGTGTTTTTCAGAGCGTCATTTACTGTGTTTTCCCGTTAATTAATTCCAAGATGTAATTGATTTGCGATCATTTTCTTTTTCAATTTCCGTGCCGTTTCTCTTTCTCTTCTTTCGTTCCCTCCTTTCCGTATCTGTTCCAATTTTTATTTCCTCAATCCTTTCAAATAACTGTGATTAAATCTGAGGTGATTACTTTTTACAAATATCATTTTAATTGAAGTTTTTTGTTTTGGTTTTCATTCGTGAGTTTAAAGTCAGCTCTCGCTCGCAATCGATGAAACCTCATTTAGAACTTAGCGGCGCAGGCCATTTTTTTCCCTCTCTCGATAAAGTGAAATTCCGTTTATTCGTTTCTTGCACTTTTTTTGCCCCTTTCTTTTCTCGCTGATAATTAAGTTTTGATAAATGAATTATTCTGAAATTCGCTTAAATAATGCATGCTCTCGAGGGCGGTTATTAATAATGTACAATTTGAGGCGGCTGCCCATTAGCAAAGCCGTTATTATTATTTTGTATATGAGTAATGCGGGGGAAAGCTGGGAAGAGCGAAGGGGCATTTTCCTTGTTTTTAATGTTTATGTTTTGGTGTTGCGTTGCTTTGAAGCTTACATTTCGTTAGAAGAATTTTCTGTTGGACGACGGCGTTGCTATTTTTCCCCCCAGTTACTAAAAGAAATCTGTTGCTCTCTTTCGCCTTTGTTTCTGCATATGGTTGTGGAAAGTTTAGCCTGATTCTATTGAGATTTTACGCGTTTTGAAGAAATTGAATCATTTACCTTCCTAGGCGTGTAAGTTTTGTCCTTTTTTTTTTCAACTTCGAATTCTTTCTATAAGTACTAGGTGTTATTTATGAGAAAAGGTGTTTTTCGCGATTATACCATTTTTCAGCGTAATTTATGGTATCCGTCTGTTAGGTATGATCAGTTGTTTGCGAAAATAGTTGACTTTAGAAAACTATTATAATCTTTTATTTTTGGATTCGTCGGATCTTATTTTGAATACACTTCCTTTTCATTTTTAAGAATTTTGTACCAAAAAATCGAAAAGGGTATTTTTATACCATCATTCTAGGCTTAACATTAAGCTTCGAAGATGTAGTATAGCAGTGGCGGCTTATGACTTCAAGAATGGGTAAAGCGGCGAGCCCTTACTACACCCCCCACCCCAAAAGAAACCGGAAAAGTGGCCAATAAATTTCCGTTTTCTAGCAAAATAATTGTATTTATTATGATTATATATATATATATATATATATATATAATTACACACAAGGCAGGAAAAACCCAATAAACATTCAACACCGCATACATAGACTACAAAAAAGCTTTTGACTCTGTTCCACACTTGTGGCTCCTTGAAATACTCAGCATATACAAAGTGCACCCCTCCATCATCCGATTCCTACGAAGCAGCATGAAACAATGGAGAATCCAGGTACAACTAAAATAAAAACTTATAAAATTCAGCACAAGTTTCCTCATAGTTAATCTCAGTCACTAAAATTGCTTTCAGAGTGTTCACATCAAGCTGGGTTTTGTCACAGGTCCATATGCCATTCATGACAGAAAATACACTTTCAGTGGCAGCATTGGTTCCAGGAAGGCAGAAAAGAAATTCTGCTAATTACAGTATATTTGAGAATATATTTATTTCCCCTTTTCCCACAAAAAAAAACAAACAAAAAAAAAAGGTTATAAGGAAAATTTTCCTACCCTGTGGCAAATTACCTTATAGCAAGAAAAATTCTTTAAAGCAGGATAAATCGTGACATTTTCGCCGAATCCATGACAAATTAGCATCCCGTAGAGACTTCGAAAAAAGGGTCAAAATCCGGGATTTATGGTCCCCTTACGAAATGCTAATTCTTGCTTCCCCAAGTAAAGAACAGCACGAATAGGCAATTGCATGAAACGTCTATTAAGCTGCACGTTTTCATTGAAGCGTTTAATATATATTGCCTAAAGTATTCTTTTAAAGCATCCTCAATACCACTTAAATTTTTCTTTAGATTTGAAAAACATAATGTACAATCCACATGGTAAAAAAACCTTCATGTTTGTGAAGAGCACGGGTAACGTTACCAAAATCATTCGAAACCACTCTTATTTCACACATTTGATTTAACACCAATGATTAAACATGGCATACAAAAAAGTTTATTTAAATAATAACTCCCACACAGCCATTCAAACTCCGAATATCACGAAATCTTAAAATACCAATTATATACTTTGTCCTTTTTTTGCAACTTTACTTACGTTTAACATAGGCATAGATAGGCTTTTCCTTACTTAAAAATCTTTTTTATCATCGTTATTCCAACTGGAGAATGGGGTTTCTAATAAAATACGGGGTCCCCTCAAATGGCCCAAACGAGTTTGGCCCAAAGGATATGCCTGTAACCGCTCCACTCCATGCTGCTGGCTGGGTTGTTAAGTACAGAAAGCACTCGCTGTTTCTGGCTTTTGGTGTCTTTGGTTCTGCTATTCTCCATACAGTGGAAATCGTTCATAACTACCATCCGTATATAACGACGGAATTTTTACAAGAAGTTTGGTTTGCTATTCTACTCCATACTAAATATATCGGTTATAACGACGGCGATTTTGTATATTTTAAGTAGGGAAATCCTTATCGGATATAACGACTTTACTTGATAGTTATACATTGGAATCACGTGGGTTCGAGACAACGCTGAAATCACATTCGCGTTATTAAAATTTAAGCGTTGTTTTAATCTTATTTACAAATGTCCAGGAAATTTTTATTACCTCTAAACCTGAATAATAAAGGTAATGAACTAAAAAAACCCGTGATTTATTGATTGAATATCGTGTAGGCCACATTCTTTAGGGGCCCCAGTCTATTTTTTTCATTCTAGGGTTCATAAAACTCTTAAGCCGGCACTGTTTGCAAGTCACTGGTATAATATAATAAACATTAACGAAACAATACAGAGTTTCACCAGGAGATTCCATAACAAACAGTTATTTCGACACTGGCGTAAGGTTTAAAAACACGACGTTTCGGGAGCCAACTGCTCCCTTTGTCAAGTGAAGGCAGAATGAATTTTTAAACCTTACGCCAGTGTCGAAATAACTGTTTGTTATAATAAACATTATTTATTATCAATAGACGTTCAGAATCGTCGGAAAACTGTAGGCCCCGGAGTAGCAGGATCTTCACTGTCGTTGCGTCGTAAATCACAAACACAGCCCTGCGGTGGTAACGTGCAGTGTGGTAACGCGTTCTCCTAGTGCGCCGCTAATCCGGGTTCGACTCCCAGCAGTGCAAAGAACGCTTACTCAGAGATCTCATAAAGATCGCACTGCTCACTGTAGTCCGGGGTTTGGTTCCCTAGGCCTTAAGAGGTTCGGATTCCTCG
>QLNU02013815.1:30542-43630 GCA_006491805.2 Dysdera silvatica
GACGTATCCGGGAGATGCCCCCCCCTCCCACCACCACCTAAAGAAAATATCCTGGATGCTTATGTGGCTTCCACAGAAACTACAATTTTTTTTTTTAAGTGCATTTTCAATTTTTAAAAAAAATGAAAATATGCATATTTCAAAAACATTTCATGCTACACCAAAAATCGGCCTGCGCCCCACTGTTTGAAAAACATTGGTTTAGGCCCTTTTCTCGAAATGTAGTACTTCCTTATAAAATGCACATTTACAATTATGAGTGATCATATTTGGGACAGAAAATTAAAATTGATAGATAAAAGAACAGGTGCAATGAAGTAAAGGTATTTATTTCTGCCATAATAATCTATTATACAATAATTTCTGCCACCCACGTTTCAATTACAGCTCAAACTAGAGCTTGTGTAATTTTGGAGAAAAAGAGACGCTTTCCCCATCCTGGATTCGAACCAGGGTCCCTCCGTTTAGCCCGGAGTGTCTTGGACCGCTAGACGAATGGTGAGCATCATTGGGATAATAATCCAGCAAAATACCTCTCCGCCTGCTACTGGTGTTTTTGGGGTTGTAACTTCCCATTGCCATGCAGCTCGGCATTAACATAGGAATATGCGAGCTGTAGCTCCGCAACCTCTTTCCCTGCCGGTTTCCGGCGCCCCCACCCTGAATTTTTTTTCAGTTGCAGACATTTATAAAGTTCATTGTATTCTATTTTAATATGTTTGGAGGTTAGCTATAGCCGTATAAAATAGCGTTATAGGTAAGATATCGGACGGGATAAAAAAATTCGTTATAAGCCGGGTTCGTTAAAGCGGAATTTGACTGTATATTGTTAAATATAATTACACCCTGTTTTTGTGTGTGTATGTTAATACTTTTTGTTATGTTAAAAAGTAGTCAATTCATTAAAAACAAGTTGGTCGCCGTCGTCCGGACAATGCGGGAATTAAGAGTGGAAGATAGGGTGGGGGTAAAAGCAGATGAACAGGTTTGCAACCATCTTGGTAATGATAAATCACAGAACCCTCTCCCTTCCCTGCCTCCCACCAGCTTCGCACCCCACCTAGTAACATTTACCCACTAACCATGGCGCCGCACTCCCTCCTGTCAGTTCAATACTTGAAGCAAAAAACACAGGCGTAAACAACATGGCGGCTAGTTACGTGCCGATTGACAGTTTTTGGAAACACAGACTAGATTTAGGGGGTAACGTCTCGTGCAGTAGCGCCACAAATCGTAATATTCAATCACTATATTTCACTTAAACAATTGTCATCGTAATTCATCAATAAACCTTTCAAGTTAATTCGTAAAAACAAATTCAATAATTGACAAAAATAATCACAAATTGTAACTAAAATTCGCACAAACAAATCTTTTCTATTTTCAAGAAAACCATCCAGACTTCAACAAAAAATCAACTAGCACGCGGTAAGAAAATCTTCCAGCGTTGTACTGAGTAGGGCTTATAATTAGCGTTTACTGAAACGAAACAGACTAATATCGAAATTCTTTCATAAGAGCATAGACGTTATTGAGAAAATTTTTAAATTTAACGGAAAATATAGATCATATCACTCTCGTATCATCAACAAGCAGCAGGAGATAAATATACCTGTTTACCTCGAGAGGCACGAAGTAGTGAATTGCTGTTGCCACTCCAAATAAAAAAAAGTTGGGAAGTAGTAATTGCAAAGTAAATCGCGGTGGCCCAGTGGGCAAGCTACTAACTTTTAAAAAATGTTGCTTAACGAACAGGTTAAAAAACATTCATTTTCTTACGAGGTCAACATATACGCATTTATAAGTTTCGAGAAACAATACAGATAAAATAATAGAAATAAGTAGTTAGAAAAACTGAAAACGCATTTTACTTTCTAGAAAAGAAGGCACTATGAAATATGTAATTGTTTTAGCTTCCAGACACTAATTTTACAAAGTGTCATCTTCAGCCTCTATTTATTTTAGTTCTTACAAAAAAAACAAACCAACCTTAAGCATAAAAAACTGATGATTTATAAAAACGTAATTATTGATGAAAACTAGTAACTTATAAAAAGAACTAATAACCGATAAAATAAACAAGTGGCATATAGCAAACAAAGGACCAGCTCAAACGAATTACAAACTGCATTTTAACGAATTAAAAAATGCACCTTCTTGTGTGTTTAATATTTTACTTTATCTCACTTATAGTTTAGTTATTTCTTCCTTTCTCTTTGAAGGAGGGGTTACATACACCAATGGAGGAATCATCATTATTTTCCTAAAATATTTGGCGTGTTTTATATTTCCTCGCCCCATGGTTTGGGATTATTATACATTTCACTCACGGTACTCTCCTGTTTGTCGAAAAAGGCGACTAAAAGAGGACGGAGTGGCCACCCTAATCACAATGCCGGATTCATTTATGGTCTCTTGGCCGAAAGGTAGAAATATCTGATGCTGTAAATTTCCAGTATTTTAAACACAAACGGGCCCTGCTGGGCCGTAAGCCGGGCCTACTTGGCTTATAAGTAAATCCGGCGCTACCTCATCAGTCAAAATTCGACCGCTCTGTACTTAGAATGCCGAATTGCTCATCTGTAGCCAAAACTCCCATCAATAAGTGAATAGTGAAGTTAAGCCGTGGTTCGGAATCCACGTTGAATTGTACTTTCGGACTGTGGGTAAGTTGACTAATGTTTTATAAATTAGGAACATAAAACCTACCTGTGTTGAGCATTACAACAACAACAAATAGTCAAACAATTTTCATGAGATTCCATACAGAAAATTATTACAAGTTTAGAAATTGATTTTGCTATCCCCATTAACAAGATGGCGATTGGATGTTAAATAAATGTAAGTATTCATAGAGATTATACAGAAGAGAATGTGCAGGACGATATGGTTACTAGAAGAACCAATACTATGTAGAGTGAGGATAGCAGAACGTTAGAGAAAAGCACATAATTTTCAATTCACTTGGCGGACGTGAATATCATACGAATGTCGAAAATATGTCCGTATTGTGCTACATCTTAGGAACCATAGGCGTACCCAGAAAGTTCGCAAGGGGGTTACTCAATAGGGGGGGTTACAAGCTACAACTCCATATTCGCCAAAATTTCATTGCAATGGGGGGGGGGTTAAACCCCCATTAACACCCACTTGCGTACGCAAATGCTAGAGGTGTCCGAAAAGAACATCATAGGGACATACCAAAACGAATATCCTACGAACGTCAGAAATATGTCCGCATTGTGCTACATACTAAGGGTGTCCGAAATACATACCCTAGGGACGTCGGAAATGAACATCCTACGGATGTTCCAAAACGGATGTCCTACGGAAACCCGAAACGAATATTCCACGGACGTACCAAAGCGGACGTCCTACGAACGTGTGAAATATGTCATTTTTTTTTCTTTATTCTAGAGGCTTCCGAAATATCCTAAGGACGTCGGAAATGAACATCCTACGGACATTCCAAAACGGACGTCCTACGAAAGCCCGAAATGAATATCCCGCGGACGTCCAAAACATGTCCGTATTGCGCCACATCCTATGGGCGTTCGAAATAGACATCCTAGGGACGTCCGAAACATGTCCGCATTGCGTGTGGACAAAGTATGGACATAAGGGACCAAAAAAGGACGTTCTGGGGACATTTTGTTCTGTCTGGGATCCTCCCGTGGAGTGACGCGCTGGCATTAGTGTAATTCGGCTGATCTTTGAAGCTGGGATGTCGTACGCTAAAATGTTCTGCGATTGTTAATTATATCATTATCATTTATTTATTTTGTTTATTACCAGGCAATGCAAATTATGTAGTACAAACAATGTATTTACTGTAGGCGTTACAAATTTTAGCTCCTGTTTAATAATGGTTGAAAGGGTAAACAAAAATAGATTGGGAGGGCTCAGATTGTGGGAAAAGCTTTATTTCGTATAAGCTTTTATAATTAATTTCCAATTTGTCTTTTTTCACTCGTTTCTTTTTCCTCAAATCAATATTTGTTATTGGACCAAATGTGAAGCCGTCTTCTCTGTTACTGCTACTTTATTTATTTATTTATTTATTTATTTTACATGGGGAGCATTTTTTTTAAGGATTTGCTTCTTAGGACCATTTCTTTTCCGAACAAGAGCCGGTGCGATATCTTTATGCAAACGAATATGTTTTGTTATTTTTTAAATTCGTTTTTAAACATGAAAAGATGCCAAGTGTTTTTATTTATTTATTGTGTAAAGATTTTTGTCGTTTCAAATTTATGACGAAAGGGCATCTGTCCATTTTTTAAGATGATCCATTTTCAGTCACTAATAAAGAAGTTTTAATTTTTTGTCTCTTTGCAACAGTATATTTTGCGAAAAGAACCGTACTACTGAATGTAGGTTTTTTGTTTTTTTCCGTAAGTGGCCTTTTTTTCATTTTTTTCCCCCATAGCACTTTCTTTCGTACTTCCGTGAATAATCATTGGAGCCTTTTTAGTAAAAACTTTACCATCTTCCCTTTGCCTGTCAAAAACCACTGATAAAAAACCGCAGTGATTTATGGATACTTGCGTGGACTAAAAAGATTAAGGACGTGCTCGTAGAACAACATGAAGATGCGACGAGTGATTGGTGGTGGTCAGTACCGTAGCAATTCAAAACTTATGGGGGGGGCTCAAGCGCTTTTAAAGTAGCTTTTGTGATGCAGCCCAGGCCTGTAGCCAGGATGAAGGGGCAACTGGGGCAAGGCAAAGAGCATATTGGGCACAGGGCACCTTGCGATTGTTCTATATATATATTAATAGCTCGATGGGGTAACTGGGGCTACGCCCCTGCTGGCCCCGGCTTGGATGCAAGCCTGATGCAGCCTATGAGAAAATGATGTGTTTTGATATTCAATGTTGGGCGGGGGGCTTGGGCCTCCTGAGCTCCTCCCTTTCCCACGCCACTGATGGTGGTATAGCGATCGAGAGTATGTATCTATATGTTATATATCTCTTCTCCACTATAGCTGTAAAATGTCAGTTTAAAGAAATTGGAGAAAATATAAGCCCGTCACATCTGCACTACAACGTCCGTTTTTAAGGTGAAAAAATGTTTATTTATTTGATTGATTGATTGATTGCATGAATACAACATTCAGACTTCAAATATATCATTTCCACCATACACAACCTCATTTAAGATAAAAATTTCACCTTAAATAATTACATTAAAATATTGGAGATGCGGTGATGTAATTGACGTACTGTCCATTCGCGAGAATTTGGTGGCCAGATTCCGTTAGCTGAAGAAGCAGACGGGTTGTTCCATTGCAGTAGAGGGAAGGGCGTCTTGCCAAAACTGGTTTTTCGCGCGCGAAAATGCTGCAATGGAACAACCCGTCTGCTTCTTCAGCTAACGAAATCTGGACACCAAATTCTCGCGTATGGACAGTATATCATGTAAGGGGTCTCAAGAAAGTACCATTCGTCTGACCAGCGGGAATTACCTCTCGTATGTGTTTGAATACGAGAATGTTTGATTACGGGTACGTACCTCTCGTACCTTCTCTATTAATGTTTTTATTATTATCATTATTATTATTTTGAACGTTTAAAACTCCGTATTTTTTGTATTGCTTCTGGTAGTAAGCTCTGAAGTTAAGTTCTTTATAATCGATGTTGCCTCGTCTTTCTTAATTCTGTTTTTTTAGCAAATATAACCTCTTCCCTTTTCTCGGTCACTGTCCCACATTCCCATCATTAATTTCCATTCCATATAGTTATTTTTAATTATTCTTTCATATATTTTGTTTAATACACAGGCAGTGGCGGATTTGTTAATGGGCTAAGTATGTTTAATTCTACGGCGACGAATTTTTAATAGCGAAAAGCTTTCAAAGGCGCGGTGACGCCGCTGAATCCTGTGGCCAACCGAATTATTAATTTCTCAGAAATGTTTCCTACCTAATGAATTGCGGCTTGATTTCACCCCCGTCCGCCAGACCACCCATTTAAATGAAAATAGACGGCGAATAAGCCCCCGTTTTCTCTTTCGAAAACACCGCAACCGCTGAACGAATTGAAAATAAAGCAAGGGAGATAAATGCCGCGCAGTGCGCATCGCCTGAACTTCCTTTCATCGCCGAATGTAGATGTAAGAATTTTGTAATAATGTCATATTTGTGTATTGATATGCTGAGTAATTGAATTTATACTAATCATTTATAGTTGTTGTTTAGAAATATTAAACGTACTCAGAAAGAGGGATATCGGCCCTAAATGACTCGTATTGTAGCCTTGAGTTGTAAAAATATAAATCAATGGTAATGTATCATTTGCGTTTTATGATGCAAGGAGAACAGCCCAGATCATTATGAAAGAATATAACGATTGAACAGGGTTTACCATAACGAGTAACATTTTGTTACTCCGACCAGTGACAAAATGTTACTCGTTAAATTAAGATCATGTTGCTCCAGTTGTCTACAGCTTTCCGAGGATTCGAGCATTTATCGCATAGGGAATCAACCCCTCAACTACGGATCAGTAGAAAAACGACAGGCATTCGTTGCTATTTGGATTCTAGCCCGGATTTTTAACATGGTAGACAAACACGTTACCATTACGTGCCACAGTAGGGCCAACAGCAGTAGCGTAGTAATTCAAGACTTACGGGGGGGGAGGGGGGTGCTCAAATGGTTTTAAAAAAGGATATGTGATGCGGCCTTAGAGAAAATAACGTGCTTTGCAGCAACGTAGAATAATAAATATACTACTGAATTTTTTTTAACGGTATGTGCTGCTTTATGCACCAAGAAACAACTTTTATTAAGTCATATGAAGAATTAAAACTTTTTTGAATACATAATAAAAAAAATAAATAAATGAATACATAAATAAATAAAATACATAAATATATATAATTTTGAAGTGTATTGAAGCTAGTCATTTTATTATTCTGATATCTTAGTTACGAGAAGTGGCGCTGGGTGGATTTAAAGAAGGGGTAACAGGTGTCCGTTATAGGTTTAAAAAAAATAATTTCTGATACATCTAAGGTTGATTTAACTTTATGGGGCAACTATCCCCTTTTGCCTTCCTCTTCCCTGCATGCACTCATGATTAAGAGTCGAGATGCGCGTACACATAAGTATTGCTTTTGACGGTTTTTTTTATTTTAACAACTATCTGAATTTTGCCATTGTTCTCGTAAACTAAGGCCTTTCTTCCGAAACAATGGAAAAGATAATACTTATCCGCTTTAGCGTTTCATCTCCTCCACTCCAGCTCTCCTGCACGTTAAGCCATCATTACATCGTCGTTAATAACAACAATGAACTAATTGTCTTTCCATCATCAGCACTTTCGCATCGTTAATTAAAAAAAGGAGAAATATCAATTTTAATGAGTCTTTGTTTTGACTCATAGCCCTTAGGAAAACTTGTTTACCTTGCTGAGTACAAAAGACGCGGTTTTTTCCTCTCTCTCTCTTTCACTCTTTTTTTTTTCTACCACCCCCACTGCTTAAGAACTTCTAAAAATTAGAGATTTGCTGAGTAAAGAAATGTAACATTAATGAGCTTAAGCTTACATAATCCCATGCGAGATAATGACCTAGCTAATTGACGACATGTCAATAATTTGCAGCTCACGTCAAGCAAGTGACGAAGTATTTTCTTTAGAAAAGGCATTAAATCCCCTCCGTAGGATATTTGCATGATCCGTTGGTAGGTTAATATTCTTAATCAACGGAAGTACACTGCTGGCCATTAAAATTGCTACACCAGGAAGCAAAGCAAATAGCAGAATCATGTGTGAACGTACAGTATAATGGGAGAAAGACACGATTAAAGGTACAAGTAATATTGGGGTACAGAGCATATAGAAATCAGTACCCATAGATGTCGCCTCTGGCAGCAATGATAGTTCTAATTTGGCTGGGCATCGAATCGAACTGAGTTTTGATGGTAGGATATCTCTGTCCATGCGGCTTCAACTCAATGCCAGAGTTCATCTATTATACTAGTTGGCGAGTGATGGCGTGCCAGTCTCTCGACATCCATTGACTAGACAGACGTTCCCAATTGGTGAGAAATCTGGAGAACTTGCTGGCCAGGAGAAACAGTCGAACATTCTCTCTCTATCAAGGAAGGTCAGTACAGCATGGGCAATATGCGGTCGTACGTTGTCCTGTTGAAAGGTAGCGTGACAAAGGCTTTGAAGATAGGATACAGCCACAGGCCCTAACACATCTGTCTAAATTACCAGCTATGTGAAAAAGAGGTGATCGGAATGTGTACCCAATGGCATCTCATACCATCATTCCAGGTGCTGGTTCCGTATGACGATAACGAGTGCAAGTTGGCAATGTTCTGTGCCTCCACAGGTTGATACGGCCATCATGATGCTGTACGCAGAACCGGGATTCGTCTGAAAAGAAGACGTGGCGCCATTCCTGAGCCCATGTTTGCCGCACCATAGTATGCGCGCTTGTCTTTGTTGCAGCGTCAAGGGAAGCCGCGACAATGGTCGCCATGCTGACAATCTGTGGTGCTGCAGACTTCGTCGCACTGCATCCATCTTGAATTTGACGACTGGATATATTCCTTAACATCGGGCCCTTCCGAAGTGCCTTAGATATCAAAGGTATCAGGATGTAGGCAGTTCCAGGCAAAGCGGCCTTTTGGAGTCGGTGTATTGCAGTTTTGTCAATTCCTATTGTATTTAGATGATTTTCAAGATTTGATGGGATTGCCCTGTAATACTCCTATTACTACGAGGATGACAAATGTTTCTTTTTTCCCCATAACCTTTCGACTTCGATTTGCAGATCTTTGTACGTGGTGATTTTGCCAAATTCTTTATCCTGAAATCTTGAATTAACAGGCCACATCTACTATCCAAACCTGCTTCTTTATTACAGGTATTATTATTTTAAATTTTGGATCTGATTGAATCCCATTCAGCAGCCTTTAAATGAATATATGTAATGGAGATAAAACATGCGAGGTACGGAAATTACTGGTGAACATTAATTGTTTACAAGTTAAGTAATAAATGTAAACCCGTTAATGGCGATGTCGCAATTGTAACGAACATTCTCTTTTCGCGCTAATAGTCGCGTACATGTTAAATGAAGTATTGATTTTTTGAACGACATGTATCGAATACCTCGAGTCGTAGCTTCAGTATAGCGGTAAAATTCTTCCGAAGACTTTCATATACAATATGGCCCTAAATTGCGAAAGCATTAATTTGTTAAAAGTAATTATTTATTCGTAAAGTTGCATAATTGGTGTCATGTCGTGAAAATTTGTGATCGCTAAATTAAACATATTGTAATAGTAACAGACATTTAGAAAGAAATTGTTGCTTATATGTGATGGTGTATACTTTTCATTTGCAACACTCTGAATGTAATTAATTGGTGAATGCATCTGTGGTGCAGTATAAGGATTCGTTATATTTTTAAATTCATTTCCATAATTGATAATAAAAGAAGATAATTGGCTTCTCTCTGTCTTTTTTTATTCCTGTTTTCCAATTTTGGTGTATGCTGAAGTGGCTTAGTGGTTAAATTCATATTTTGCGCGCTTTGGGCAAGATGTACTTTGATAATACTGTAATAATAATAATAAGTTGTATTATCTTTTTATGTTTGTGGATGTAGTTAATATGAAACTTGTTTACGATCATGGTTTCACGATGGATGTTTCGTAGGATGACTGAAGTCGAAACAATGGATTCTCCCATGTTTGTTTATTCATGGAAAGTGATTTTTTTTATATATTACATCATACACTCGGTTCCCCGATATAAAGGGGGCAGGTTAGTCAGATATACGTAATCTGATTTCTCTTATCATAGAGAAATTGATAGTTTATAATTCTATGGTTAACACCATTTCTATATCATGATATACAGTAGGACCCAATTATACCGAGCTCGCGTGTAACGAGTTTTCGGATTTAACAAAGAAAACAGATTTTGTTTAGTATAATGTTAAGGCTACCAAAAAGTCCTATCTCGCCAATGTTAAATGGTCCAAATTCAAGTATCTTTTTCTCAGTAACCATGCCATCTACCGGTACAAAATACACATTCTTACACATGCTGTACCTCAGTCATAATGATTAAGGCATAAAAAATATTTTTTAAATTTTTTAAACAAAACTCACTGAATTTCGCGGGATTTTGACTACTAAAAAAATGATAAAAATTTATTTTCACACCGTATTAACGAAATTCTGCTACAGTATATGTAGAAAGACATAATACATAATATGTACAAATCTCAAGAACATACTCGCTTCCAGTTTTCTGGGAAAGGTACCCGAATCTGGAAAAACGCTGTTTCGAGAAACACGTAAACACGTTAAATGTTCTTGCATACATTTCTTTAGGCGTCTATTAGTGCAAAAAATATTTAACGAACTTCTAATTCTCTCAGATAAAAAAAATTGGTATCATTATAAAGAAAAAATTCCAAATCACTTTTTTTTTTTGCCAAATTTTGCTTCCGGGTAGACTTAAAAGTCAATGAGGTAGAGTACCCAAATCCCTATGGGCATTACACTGATGATACACGCCATTTTACGAAACATGCAAAATGGCTGAAACAAGCTTAGGACCTATTTTGTTCCATGTCTTAGAACCGCACAATTCCCGAAAGAAGTGCCCATTGACAACTTTGCTTCCCCTCACCTAAGCGACAGTTTGGCACAGGTTTCATCCGTGTACGCTCATGGGCCATTTTGGGCATCCTCCTTTAATCGCTTTGAGGGAGAAAAGCTTTCGGTCTTTCCAGATTGAACGAGAAGAAATGGCTCTGCTTGCAGTCTGAAATAAAACATTTGTGCTGTGCTTACCGCACAAAAATTTGATATTTTTTTCTTTTGCTCCATTAAGAACGGAGTGAAAGATCCCCCCCACCCCCTACATAGAACAAATTTTCCGATGTATAAACAATTGGCTTTTCCTAAACACGAAATGTCGTTGACTTCTATTGGGGAATTGCAAAGGAGGATGTGAATACCCACAGCCCGTTAATAATAATAATAATACGCCGTTCATTAAATTTTAAACGAATTCAAAGCCAAATATTATTGTATGCATATTACATGTGCATATATTACCTGTACAGACTTTATTTTCAATGTTTGGAATTCTAAATTCCAACATAGATTCAGCGAGAACCAGATATAGCATTTTCGTTGTCCCCAAGCTGCTCGTTACATATACGTGTATTACTTTCAGGTTATTCATACCATAAATATACGGTAAATTTTTAAAAGTGTAAAAAATAAAAACATTTGCACGGCTCATGATTTGTTTTGGAGACGTTTACAATTCTAACGTACAGTAGAATCTGGTAAATTGAGCACTTGAATGAAGTGGCCATTTTTTATAAGAGAGAACTAGTAGAGATTTAGTCTTGCCTATACTAAAGTCTGTCGTGTATAGCGCCCACCTGTCTATAGTGAACATTGCAGTTCAGTCCCAAAGATGGTCACTTTAGGCAAGTTCCTCTGGGGTTATTTTTAGTGTAAGTTGATTTTCTAATAGCCCTGCGGTGGCGCAGTGTGGTAACGCGTTCGCCTAGTACGCCGTTAATCCGGGTTCGACTCCCAACATTGTACAAAGAACGCTTACTCAGAGATCTCATAAAAAGATCGCACTGCTCACTGTAGTCCGGGGTTTGGTTCCCTAGGCCATAAGAGGTTCGGATTCCTCGGAAAACAGTAGGTTCCGGTGCAGCATGACTATCATAGTCTTTGAGCTGTAAAACCACAAACAAAAACAAACTCAGTTTAACGATACCGTTTCGTCATTTGCCTCTAGCTGTAAGTAGAATTTTTTAGTTAGAAAATCAACTGTCGTCAGGAAATCAACTTCAGTTGAGTTTACTTAATTGAAGCGAGAATTCTGGTGTAAAAAAGTATTTACTGCATTTTGACGTCAGCAAGGATCTTTTCGATGCATTTGAAAAAATCGAAAAGGCAATGTTAAATGTCAACTCCCGAATCAAAACACAAGTCAAGATTTCTTTTCAAAGTAGTAATTACGCACGTACTTGACTTACGTTTATTGTAATTAACGCTTATTCTTTAGAACGCTGTTAAGCTTTTTTTATGCTTTTATTTTTTGTCGATAATTTCTTATTTTTGTTTCGATCAAAAGCGCACCCAGGATTTTTGCTCGGGGGAGGTCCAAAAGGGGAAAAAAAAGTTATTTTTTAAATGTAATAGTTTCTGCTTTTAATGTACTTTGTTATGTAAATTTTCAGCTCAAGAAGGGCCCGGGTCCCTCATCCTCGTGAATGCGTTATCAATTCTGATAAATGTGCTCCCCTGATTTAAAGAATTCCTCGATTGAACGATTATTTTCACTAGTCCCGTGAAAATCGTTAAATCGAGGTTAGACTATATAGGAAAGTTTATAAAAAAAAATTGAAACTTAGTTATGATCATTGAAGTAACTCGCCTCAGGTTTTATGGTTATAAAATTTGGGAGGGGAGGCAAAGTCATGGGAGCCCATATGGGGGCAAAGAGGTTGCCCCCCCAGCTGTTTAAAAATTTCATTTGCCCGAACCTGCTACGCATTTACTTCCAGAAGTTTTACAATCACATTTTAAAATAAGGTACTTTTTAGCTCATTACTAATTGTCAAGCAGTATCAATTATTTTTGTAGCGTTTTGGGATCTTGTACATTCACTAAAATTCTTGACAGCTATGAGAAGGAGGTAATAATTTTTCTCAGACCCCCCCTAAAAGTACTCTAATCGGCGTCCATGGGCAAAGCCCCAACCTAATGGTCACCATATAGCAGATATTTGTAATTTTCATTTATCTAAGGGACGGCGAAGCCCCCCTTTGCTCCCCCCCCCCCTTGTTACGCCACTAGTTAATTATAACTGGATTGTTTGTTATTTTGGTTGCGTTTTCAGATTTGATTAGAAACAGATTTTGTTAACCATGTCCTTTCACAGTTTTGCGAGTTAATTCACTTTTAAGTGTGATTTTCCTCGCACATGCGGATTTAAAAATGCGGATCGCAATACTAAATACATGTGCTTGAATATTGCGTTTCGTTTTGCTAAAAATAAATTGATGAACGTTCGAAAAAA
>QLNU02013816.1:8483-27997 GCA_006491805.2 Dysdera silvatica
GAACATTTTTTTTGTTTTGTTTTAGGAGAAAAAAAGAGATGCCGTCCCCATCCTCGTTCATCTAGCGTCAAGACGTTCCGGGCTCAACAGAGGGACCCTGGTTCGAATCCAGGATGGGGACGGCGTCTCTTTTTCTCCTAAAATAAAAAAGCTCTAGTTTGAGCTACTAATACGTGGGTGGCAAAAATTATTGTGTAATTTCTACGTAAGCCTATTCGCAGATTTAAGTGCTCTCGAATAATATCATTTTCAGAGCATGCTAACAGATTGTTGGGAGTATGTTCTTTTCGAGATATATAGAATTGGATTCAATGCCCTAAATCGATTTTTTTAAATCATCGTTGCACTGCAAATCGATAAAACGACCCCTAATAACTCTATACTCCAGAAAACTAAAGTAAAACATAATTGAGGAAAAGACCGCATATTACTTTAGTTCTATAGTGTTTTAAGATATTTATTACGAAATATGAAAATCTGAACGAAATAAATTACATGTATTTAAGCCTCAGAGGGAGCAAAAAACGTTATTTTTGTGAGAAATAATTTGTATTTTATGATGAGCTGACGGGCAGCATAAAACATGGCGGGCAACGGGTTGAAGATCCCTGCCCTAGACCCTATTTGTATCAATAGTTGTGGAATGAGAATGGACGATTTTAATTACTTTTTGTACCACCTTTATAATGAGAACAAAATATTGTTTTCTTTATCAGGTCATAATCAACGTCGTTTATTATTGACCTTGTGAAAGTCATGACATTTCATAACTTTATTATGACAAGTCATGAATATAAATCGTGATACATTTCCACTTCCTCTCAGAAATTGTGACATTTCCCATATTTCGTTCTTATGGCTGGCATTATGCATTTTGTATTGTGTATTTAGTCACTGTCTAATAGAATAATGCCTTTTTTGCCATCGCCATATCAATTAATAGCCTTTCAAAGCTGTTGATGGATATGTGCTTTTTGTTGCTACGTATGTTTGACAAATGAGAGTGGTGACGTAATAAATGACGTCATCTGAAACTTCTACCTAGATTAATTTTATGATGATACAGTTTGTTTTATATGTAAAAATTATTTTTGTTCGCGGAAAGTTTTGTTTCACGAAATATTTTTTTTTTGTTAAACTGTGCTTTTTCTAAATTTTGAGTTGTGTATCCAAAATATGCGAAAAATATATAACTTTAAAGAGTATAAAAAAACGTGTAAACTTTTAAAATATAGCTTAAAGAATTTAAATTCAATTTCCTTTAAAGAAGAAAATACTGATTAAAAGGTAATATCATCAACTCTATTATTATATTCATTAAAATCACTAAAATTACTTCATAAATAACATTTAAATAACAATTATTAAAGAACATTAAATAACAATTATTAAAGAACATTAAATAACAATTATTAAAGAACATTAAATAACAATTATTAAAGAACATTAAATAACGATTATTATTAAAGAACATTAACAATTACTAAAGAACATTAAATAACAATTATTAAAGAACATTAACAATTACTAAAGAACATTAAATAACAATTATTAAAGAACATTAAGTAACAATTATTAAAGAACATTAAATAAAAATTATACATCATTCAACAAACGTATGTTTGCCCTTACTAAGGTATTTTACAAAGAAATAAAAAATTTCCATAAATGGATATATAATTTGCAAATTTTAATACCAGATTCATTAAAATTTTAGTAAAAATTTATTTTAGCAAAAATTATTGTATAATAAATTCCCCCACGAAAACTCACAAAAATCTCGCCCCGGAGGCTTTCTTGTGTTGACCATATTTGGCAATTGTGTTATCCCTGCGGAGGGTAATAATACCTTAACATCTTTACATACGGAGAAAGAGAGCGTTGTTTCCTGTCCTCATTCGTCTAGCGGTCCAAGACACTCCGGGCTAAACGGAGGGACCCTGGTTCGAATCCAGGATGGGGAAAGCGTCTCTTTTTCTCCAAAATTACACAAGCTCTAGTTTGAGCTGTAATTAATACGTGGGTGGCAGAAATTATTGTATAACATATTTATTAAATTAACATGTATTTATAATAAAAATAAATGCAAGACAATTTTTATGGTGCAGTTCTATAGAACTGTACCATAAAAATTGTTTTGCATTTATTTCTATTGATCAGTGCAGTGTGTCGCTAATAAACTATGTATTTATAAATTCATTGAACTTCAATAATAATTAAAGTTGATTTCATTAGAAAAATTCCTTCGTCTAACATTTTTAGAATTAATATTTAATTAGCTAGTTTTTGTAATAGTATATAAATAAAACACTTATTTTTATCTACTATTTTTGCCAGTGTATCACGTCAATCGCAGTTTTTGTAATAGTATTTAAATGAAATTCAAATTTCAGTAATTTTAATAAAATTTTTAAAAGCTTGAATGAATATATGACAAACTTACGTTTGAATATCCTAAAAAAATTGAAATTGAGAAGTTAATTTGAGAAATTGAATTGAAATTGAAAGAAATTTTGGCTTGATGATATATCACGTGAAACCATGTGTCCCCTCTTTGTCAGTTGATTATCAGCTGGCTGCAAATTAAGTATTAAAAAAAATAAAAAAAAGTTTTCAGTTTCAATTTTTTTAGTACATTCATATGTAAGCTTGTCACATATTCATTCATTTTTTAAAAAAATTTATTAAATTTTCTGAATTTTCTGTAAATTTTTAAAAAAAAAATTCTCACTTAATTTGCAGCCAGTTGACAATCAATTGACAAAAAAGGGATACATAGCTTTACATGATATAACATCAATCCATAATACACAAAGCCGTGTATTCTTTTTTTACATATATTCTAAATTCGATTGCTGAGGAAGAAAGGCTGTCACAATGCGAAAGTTACTTTAATTTGTCTTTGCCGTTTTGAATATCATAGTCAGTCTTGGAATTAATGAACAGTCTTGGACGTAAAATGATCAACCAATCAACGTGGTCTGTTGACATGACATGTGTTGTTTAATTTTAGCATGGTATTATAGTGGTTATGACCCTTACATTTGAACCTCCGTTTCCTAATAAATTTGGTTATGTATAACAGATCCATGGTGCGGAGTAGGCCCATATCCAGAGGGGGATCTTAGGGACCAGTTCTCCCGAAACTAAATTTCCAATAAGACCAAAAATATATATATATATATATACAGGTCTGCCTGGATTTAGACACAACACAAATTTGAGTATAACAAAATACTATTAAAACTGAAGAGGCAGGAACTTCGATATTACGAAGTATATGAACACATGTAATATGCAAATTAAAAATTTGAGAACAGAAATCACATCAGTAGCGAACTTGCTGCAATATATAACTTAAAATAAGTAAAATATGTGGCACAAAAGTTTAGGCACAAACATAAATTTTAGCACTTGCATAAGGAAATGAACAATTTTAATAATCAATGTAGCCACCATTACTTCGTATTAGATTAAATACGCGGTCGTTCATTGAAAGCACAAGATTTTGAAAGGTTTCTGGTTCAAAATTAAACCACGCTTCTTCTATAGCCTTTTTAAGTTCTAAAACGGGCAGATATTGCTTTCCATTGGCATACACAACATTCGTTAGTATGCCCCATACATTTTCGATGGGACTACAGTTAGGACTAAGAGCAGGCCAATCGAGAACTGTAATATTTTTAGAGCTCATTCATTCTTTTGTTGACCTGGATGTGTGGATGGACGCATTATCTTGTTGGAAAACCCAGTTTCGTCCACATAAAAGTTCGCCAAAAGGTAATAGGTGACTTTCAAGAGTTGCCTGGTATGCCTTGGAATCTTGTTTTCCATTCAAAAACGCCAAAGAAGTCTGTCCATTGAAGCTAAAGGCTCCCCAAACCATGACTGAACCTCCTCCTTGACGTCTGCTGAACCGACTTAAGGGGCGTTTTCGAAGATCGTGCCAGTAGTGCGAAAGGCCATCGGGACCATCTAAGTTCCACTTTTTTTCATCACTAAATAACACCTGCAGCCATTCGTCACTGTATGATATGTGCTGCCTTGCCCATTGTAGTCGTGCTTGTTTATGATGTAATTGCAAACAGGGCTTGCGGCGCATTTTTGCATATCTCAAATGCCTGCATTCTACAATCCTTCTACGTATGGTTTCTCTTGACACTCGCATTGCTAACGTGTTTTTTATTTGATTTGCAGACAGGCTTTCATTTGAAGCCAATCTTCGTATTTGTCTATCATCCCGAATGCTGGTCACTCGAGGCCTCCCAGATCGTGATTTTGGTTGATACTGATCACCCCGGGATAATACTCGATAAATGCCTCGCTTTGAACGGTTCAATGCAAGAGAAATTTGAGTAACCGATTTACTTTTAGTTTTCAGCCTCCAAATCTTCGAAATCTCGTCATTCGTAAATTGCTTTGACATCGGCATCGTTCTAAGCATTCTAAATTATTTCAGGCCTTATATAACAACTCTGTGAAACGCCCCTTCGATCACTTGGGAACTTCGCGCCGTTAATTTGCATAAATCTGACATATGTGCCTAAACATTTGTGGCATGCAGATTCCAATATTACGGTGTTGGGATATTTTTTTTCAGTACTTTTGGTAATCTTTTAAATTGCACAATTTATTATTGGTTCTAGGATTATTTAGATACAATATCGGCGAAGTTCAATGCAAATTCTCGCTTTTATTTATAATTTGCCTCTGTGTCTAAACTTTTGTGCAGGCCTGTATATTGCAACAAGAATTGGCAATGACGTGTGAAGGCAAACATGGCTTTTTCTGATTTATTTTTGTACGATTCTATTTATATTTTGTCTTTGCGATAAAGACGACGCATTTTAACTCAACATTGTATTTGCATTTTGTTTTTACTTTTATAATTTATTTCTGTACGCATATACTTACCAGTTATTGCAATTTTATAATTTTGCAGAAAATTTAAAAATCTATTTTTGAACATCAAATGTACTTTCTAATTAATAAACGTCAAATATAAACTTAATATGAACACGAATTATGAAGAAAAGCATGGATTTTCCATGCTTTCATTTACTTGCTTTCTTATACTATAGCTAGTGTTCGTATCCAATGTAAGTTCTACGTTAACAGACGATACGGTTTCTCATGAAGGCGGTTATTTTTCGAGAATATTAGTTTACCTCCATAATAGCTAAATATTTTGTTTAGAGGAATAAATGGTTCACAATGGGAGACCTGCTAACGCAATGGAAACTCTTTTAAAATGTGACTCTAACCCTTTTCCAAACTCATACGCGTTGTTACTGATTCTTGCGACAGTACGCTTTGGCAACAGTCAGTCTTGAAACATGTAAACAAAAAAGCTGAAAAATTAACAGTCAAAAAAGATACGACATCTTTTTATTACTTGAACTAAAACGTAAAAAATATGAATCGGAAGTCCTTCTTCAGCGGAAAATCAAAAACTTTTAAAAATTGATTAAAAATTGATTGATAATCGACCAGATTAAAAACTATTAGTCATACGCATTAAATATAGTATTAACGAGATACACTTAGCTATAAAACACTATTGCCATTGACTAATTTTAGCCATAAAATAGCTATAAACAGCTAAAACAGCTATACTATAAATAGCTAAAAGCCACAAAAGTTTAGTAAAATGGAAGAAGCTTTGTCGAAACAAATCCTGCACGAATTAAAAGAAATAAAATCCGAACTAAAAAAAGGATAAAAAAGAAACCGAAGAAAAAAATGGAAATATTATCTAAGAAAAAGATAAAAATGATGATTATAAAATTTAATGAAATAATGAACGAACAAAACAAACGAACTTTGAATGAAAATCATCAAAGGAAACGAAATAACAAATAAAAAGATGAAAACTATAACTACTGAAATCGAATTAATGAGGGAAGAAAATACACGATTACAAGATAAAGTAGACAAAGAAGTTAATATATTATACGCCAACTATTATTATGCTGATCAACAAATGAACAACATAGATATTTACTGCAGACGCAAAGATTTAATGATCGTTGGCTATCCACTAAAAAAAAAAAGAAGAAAATTGTAGAGAGGAAGTTAAACAAATATGTAAAACCTTAAATATTGATATATTGGATGAAAATATTGAAGTATCACACAAGCTGCAAATTATAAAACAGGAAACAGCAACATTTTGATAAGATTCAACGACATTGATAAAAGAAATGAAATATGGATGAAAAGAAAAGACCCAAGATTATCAAACGGAATGGAAGAAACGAACTTAAAGGACAGTATCTTCATGAACGAACATTTGACAAAAAAAGACGTTAGTATATTTATAGGAACTCGACGTTTCGCAAAAAATTATAATTGGAAATTTGTGTGGACTAAAAAAGGAAAGATTTTTATGAGAAAAAATAAGGAAACGGAAAAGATTGAAATTCGAGATATAAATGACCTAAATGATTTCTGAAAAGAAATGGATGGATATCATAAAGCCAAGTCAATTAAAGTTAATATTAAGAAGAAACGAAAGACCACTAAAACCAATAAAATTAAAAAAACAGTCATCACGATCGACGAAAATACTATATTTGAACGCCAATATTCTACAAAATAAAATGGACTTATTAAATGATATTATTCAAGAACTAAAAGAACCAAAAGTAATCGTTATAGTGGAAACGTGGAAAAATTATGACTCTGATAACTTCATAGATAATTATAATGACTTTGCATTATTCAGAAAAAAACTCTGATGTAGGTGGTATATTTATATACTCAAAAAAAGAACTTGAAACTGAACAAATAGAATTGGATTCATTTACAGAAAAAGAAATTGAACTTTGACTTGAAAGAAGCTTCTTCGAAGGGGGCTAAAAGCCTTCGAGACGACGTTTTTAAAACTATATTAAAGCATATATAGTTAAAAAACTGTGCCCATTGTGTTATTTTACGATTGTGATGTATTCAGCACAGTGAGTCGTTTTACTTCCATTTAAGGTATTAATATTTAGCGCTTTTTCTGGATCTCGGTAAAGCTTTTGACTTAATAAACAGAGATATTCTAAAAGATAAACCACTTAATTTAGGAATAAGAGGTAAAATGTTTAAACTAATAGAAAATTATTTTAAAGATCGATACCAAATTATTAAAATAGAAAATGAATCATCAGACAAAGTGATTAATTTAGAGGTGTTCCACAAGGAAGTATACTAGGACCATTATTCTTCTTATTGGCAATAAATGATTTGACGTACTTAGACGATAATTTACTATTATTTGCTGATGATGTAAATTGGTCCATAAGTGGATCAAATACTGAATTACTGGCAAACATAATAAAAGTTAAATTAAATTTGATTCAACAATGGTCCTATGATAACGATCTGATAGTAAATGCTGAAAAAACTAAATATATGATATTCCATGCTAATAACAAAAAAATAAATAACATAGAAAAATTTAGCGCCCTGAGCATTTGTCCAGCCTGCCCATTTATAAATCCAGGCTTAACACGCTTTTTGTATGCACTAATAGTAAACGAATGAACAATAAAAAATTTGAACTGATAACGAAAAAATTCATACAAGGATGCGTACGTGTATATTTCCCAAATACGCTAAATACACGCAAAAATATCAGAGGCTCCAGGATTCCAAACTAAAACTAATGTGGATTCAAAAAATGTCTCGAATTCACGAAGTCGGAGATTATGGTAGCAATAATTTTGAGTTGTATCTTATTAGTTTGAATAATTATATGAATAATCTCCTTCACATATCAAATTTTAAGAGCATGATATGCGTTTCTTTTTTAACAAATATTCCGTTCTTTCTAAACAAGTGGGCGGCAGTACAGGCTGTGCCTAAGGGCGGCAATTTTACAAATCCGCCACTGAT
Source organism: Dysdera silvatica (assembly GCA_006491805.2). NCBI lineage: Eukaryota > Metazoa > Arthropoda > Arachnida > Araneae > Dysderidae > Dysdera > Dysdera silvatica. The sequence continues at coordinate 16,368 of QLNU02013816.1, forward strand.
GTTAGCATTGATTTTTTTTTTTTCTGCAACATATTCCTATCATATATAACAGCAATAAATGGGTTTTATCAGTATTTTTACCTTTAAGTAAAGCTATAAGTGAAAGTAAGTGTCCATAAATTTATAATGGTCTACGACTTCGAATTTCTGCTGAAAAATTCAATAGAAAGTCGATTTGACATGTTCCATCTAAGAAAAATCAATGCTACATTCTTTAGTTCGCTTGCTGCATGCCGTCTTTGAAAAAAAGTCAATGCGGTCTTCTTCTTTTGTACTAATACCACAAAAGCTGCTTTGTGTCAGATAATTATCTTGCCTTTGAAGTCATCGCTGCAGGGCACACGCAAAATTACGAACAACTGAAACAGAGGGACGGATTCTATGAGGTGGAGAAAACGCTTTATGATCAGAAAGAACCTAATGAATATATATAGTTCTACGAAACAAACCAATCCTTGATAAAAGTTCCTTTTAAATCCATAATTGCAATCATAAAATATGATAAAATTGAGCTTTTAAAGTGAAGGAGCGGTGTTGCCATTCTATTCACTTTCGAATTTTCCGTTTTTCTGTAGTAGGTCGTTCGTGTAGGGATATCGACTGTTGTTGTCCAGCGGTATAGACGATGGCATCTCCTGGTTTCAGCAGCATTGTAAGTTGCTTCAGCTGGTACCACTTCTGCACGTGCGTGTGCACTTACCAAACAGTGCATAAGTGAGTTGCATGGGAGAGTTATCGGTAATAGGAACTAGTTTACTAAGTATTTCTGTAGATTAACTATATCGACCACCATTGATCCTAACTAAATTCAACGACTTCTCAGTGAATAGATATGCACGAACAATAAATACCCACTGTTATGGTGACGTCGCCATATCAACGAGATTTTTGCATGTAGCTAACAAAATCGCAAACGAAGTTTCGTTTCTCTTAACATCTAAACAAATCGATATTTAAATGTAACCTATATTTAAAATTTTTTAGGCAATCAACACCACACACACACACACACACAATGTCGTCCTTAACTTTAATGAAGTACATAATCAGTGGCGCAGCAATTCAAAAATAATGGGGGAGGGCTCAAGTTTCTTTAAAAGAAGATAATGTGATGTAGCGTTAGAGAAAATAATGTGTTTTGATATCCAATGGGGGCTTGAGCTCACTGAGACCCCGTGTTCTACGTCACTGTGCAGATTGCCGCTTCCATTTCATTTTTAGTTTCCAAATACAGATCGCAGTAACCAAATAAAATGAAGAAAATCCTACGTGTTATGGCATGGGCGTTAATATTTTTAAGAAACTATAGGACGAGGGCATCTATTGTATACATCAGATTGCTGAACATTTATATGTATACTGCCTTCCAAAAGTTGAGGAAGAAACGGTTTCCTTCTATAATATCATTAAAAAGTGACAAGGACGTTAAATATAGTTTACGGACACAAGGGTAATAATAGTACACAGTAAGTCTAGACATGGGCGTAACTTGGGGGTTAAATATACCGTTAATGGTGGGGAGGCAAAAAAAAACGAAAAATCCAAAAATTTATGGGAAAAGGTAAGATTTTGCCTCTTTTCTAAAAAAACTGGGGGGAAGTGCCCCCCCTGCCCCCGCCAGATTACGCCTATGAGTCTAGATATCCAGGGCCCTCGTCTTATAAAAGGAGTTTGCCAGGTCGCGACCTCATAAAAGTCGAGAAACATTACCCTAGGCCAGGGGTCGAAAACCTTTTAAAGGTGGTGTGCCAAAATAATACTGCAGTATCCTTCCGCCTGCCAGCCTACGCTCACCCAAATTGTGAAAGTTTAGTTTACCATCTGACTATTAACTAAAATTAATAAATTAGTTAATTAATAGAATGAAATTTATTAATTAGCAATTTGAAAAGATACAAATTAATAATTAATCAATTTGAAGAATAAAACTTTAAGTCGGGGAGGGGATTTTTTACAATGGGTTTTATTTTAAAATCGCTCCGCATGGCATCCAAAAAGTAGTCCGCGTGACATAGTTTGCTGACCCCTGCCCTAAGCCACAATAGGTTCGGACTCCTCGAAAATATGTTAGTCCCGGCGTAGCATGACCCTTGTTGTCCTTGCGCCGTAGAACTTACAAACACACGTCCCCCGCTCTACTGCAGCCACTACTTAGGGGACGTTGCTCAATCGTAGACGTAACTTTAATAAATGGCTACCTGTTCAGTGTTAAGAAACACGATTACGTAATAGAACCTACAGCTAATTTTTTTCGAAATTTTTTTCAAAATTTTTGCTTAAAGTAGTGGTATCCCGACAACTTTCATTTGGGTAAATACATTGAGTTCTAAAAAGCCTTAGTTGTTGGAATTTTAAGTCTGAAATATTATAAATGATGTCTCATGGAAAGCAGTTTTCTAAGAGGGCGAGCACACACACACACACACACACACACACACACACACACACACACACACACACACACATGGGTCATTCCATGTCAAACCACCCAGAATTTTGATGAATCGTAATCCGACCCCTTTAGATTTGCCTGGAACTTTGTTGTATTGATGTCCTAATAGATGCTTGAAAATATCCCAAGTTTTAACTTCTTCCATCAAATGGATCAAACATAGCCAAGGGTCAAAGGTCACTGAAATAGACCCGTTTTGGATTATGGTACTTCACAAAATTGTCTGTAACTTCGTTCATTTTTAACCTACAAAGCTAAAAGTGGTCTCATTTGAAAGGTTTTTTAAAGATCTTCTAAATATTTAATAATAAAAGTAAGTATTATAAGCAGAATATTTTTTAAATAAAATGAAAAGAAAAGTTTGACATTGAATTTTTAAAAATTGTGTCATTTGAATTTTTTGAAAAAATTATATATTATATAGCGTGATATTTTACACCTTTTCTCAAAATTTCACGATGGAACCAATATGGGTTTAAGAGATATTAAAAAAATTCTGACTGCTGTAATGCTACAAATAAATATCTTCTTACTCTTAGAATTATTAAATTTTCAATGAATAAATCTATAAATTCTGCTGTCTTAGCTACAGTTTCTAATGTATAATCATCTACAGCTGTCCACTGTTTGTACGTTATACACTCTCTTATAAATATTGTAATTCGGCTAATTTTCGGTTGAGCAAGGATTAGTATATTGTTTCATGAAAGCCAAAGTAAAGAATAAAAAAAGCAGAATATGCACTAATAGACAAGTCTGGAATATGGGAGATCACAATGCATAAAAATGAAGTCTTACCTTTGAGTCCAATTTTCTGACTATCTCTTGAACGTATAGTTGTCTCACATTATAAAATTTTGTGAAAAGGTGTAAATATTACGTTATAATATATATATATAAATGGAAATGTAGAAAATCAAGCAAATAGATTGGTGAGAAATGAAAGCAAATAAAAAACAATAGTAAACAATAAAATAAAAATACAAACAAGTTTATCAATGAAGAGCGCGCATGAAGCAGCAGCAATCAATATGATAAAAATATATAAATAGGAAACAGTAGATAATGTAAACATAAATATAAATCAAAATATAGAAAATCAAGCAAGTAAATGAAGGTTATTAATAGGTGTAAATGTATGTACATCATACCACAATTACAAAATATACATTCCTGTGTAGTGAAAGTATAAATGAATAGACAATTTTACGATTAATAATAACGGGCTAGTGACGAAAGTGAAAAATTGAAATTATATGACAATATATTGAACCTAGGCATGCATGTACAATCTTTTTCAAGGGAACAGTTATACATGTATGCCAGACACAGTATATAAGATCTTCAAGACAGTGTTTCTGAAACGCCAATAAACCGTTCGACGAAACCCCGAAAACCACTGTCAAACGGCTCAAAGGCATTCTGCTCCCGACATCGCCCTACAGATCATTGCTGTTACCAAAAAATATTCAAATACATAAATATATAATAAAATGTACATGTACATGTACATTTTATTATATATTTATGCGTGTATAACTGTTCCCTTGAAAAAGATTGTACATGCATGCATAGATACAATATATTGTCATGTAATTTCAATCTTCACTCTCGTCACTAGCCCGTTATTATGCTAGAACGAATGGTGAACCACAGCGCCATTTACAAGTTGTAAAATTAGTTTCCTATCGAATCTTCTGCTTCAAAAAGATCAGTTCCTCCTGGCCTTCTACAGGTTTCAACTCTCTTTTGACCATGAAAGTTTGAAAAAAAAAACAACCCTGCAGCTTTGTGTCAGCATGTTGCCAAACATTTTCTAGCAACAGGAAGACGAATGTTTGCTTCTGTTCTAAGAGGAAAGTCTTCATGTGGAAGAACTTTTTTTTGCCAAAAGGCATATTGTTTGTATCTCGCTCTCAAATAACAGAGCAGCACACCGATTTGGTTGAGAACATATCACGTAGAGCTATTGGTTCCCAATTGGTGTTCCGGGAGACGAGTCGTTATTTAAAAAAATAATTAAAAAACGTCTATAAAAATGATTATTAAATATTAAAATTAATTATAAAAATGAAATTGATTGCATATTTGTAGTATTTTACAATCTGACGGAATTTCATAAAACGGTTCGTATTAAAAGTAATTCGTCTTAAGCGTGTTCATCTTAACGAGGTTTGACTGCATTATCATTAAATTTTTTTCTGTTTATTCTTTTTTTTTTCTTTTTTTTTACTAAAGAAAGATTTTACAAACACATTTCCCCCAAAAAAGACACGGTGCCCTTTTTTTTTAAGGTCTTTCAGACAGACAACTCTTGAGAATTTTTCAAAGTGGTCCGCGGGTCCAATTGAAGTGGAAAAGTGGTCCGCGGCTTAAATTGAGTTGGGAACCACTGACGTAGAGCAAACGACAGTGGAGTTCAGCACTGTTGAAAGAAAATACTTATGTCATGATCAATGTGGAGAAATAAACGCGGTACATTCAGTCTAATGTTTTCGAAATAGATAGAAATGGGCAGTATCATCGTTTGAGCAGAAATCTTTTTAAGGGATCTTTTCGCGTATTTGTTGATAGACCTGTAAATTCTCTAAAGCAGCGGTTCTTCAACTGTAGTCCGTTGACCCCTGGGGGTTCGTAGGACCGTGTCGGGAGGTTCGTGAGATCCACAAAAGTTCGGAAAAATTGTAAGAAAAGAACATTTGCTCGTTAATGCTAAGAATAAATTATGAGAGGACGAAAAATTCCTTCCTTAAATGGTGAAAATTAGGGACGAAACACTATAAATATGTATGATGCAAATTCCGGGTTTAAACTTTGAGTTCATTTTTAGGGGTCCGAGGTCTAGGAAAGTTAAAGAACCGCTGTCGACGGTATTGAAACAAAGTTCCGAACAGTGTAGTGGTCTATATGCTTCCACCGTAGACAGTAGCCTAGCATTTTAAAAATTATGAGTTCGAATTGCTTTAAAAACGACCATGTGATATGGCCTTTGAGAAAATAATGTGTTTTGATAGCCAATGAGAGCGTTTCAGCTCGTAAGCACCCATTTTCTATGACACTGACCCAAGGGCGGACACAGGGGTCATGACCCCCAAAATATATTTTTTCACTGTAAAAAATTCCAACTTTCATGATAAATGAAGGGTGTTATTCCAAGACCATGGCAAATTCTGTCCTTGACTCCCCCCAAAATGAAAGCCTGTGTCCGCCACTGCACTGACCATGGGTGATTGTTTTACCTCATACCTGGTCGTTAGTAAACATTTATAAAAATTACAAATATATTTCAATAGCGTTCTTCAAGTGGTGGCTTTAGGGAGGGAACTTATAGTGGGTAAAATTGGAGGTTTAAATGAACCTTTTTCCAAAATATGTTTATTGGAATGGCAATAAAATGTCCAAAAGTAATCAAAATTTTGACTTTGATCATCTTTTCCTAGGAAATGATGATATTTATGCGATAATCGTAATTCATACGAGTGTCTACCCATATTGGCAATCGATTTACGTCTTTACGTCTGAACTTAATGGACCATATTGCTTGCCCTCATGGAGAGTGGCTGTGTAGTCAATCGTATAATGCGTATCAAGGTATAATACATATCAGGGTATAATGCATATCAAGGTATTCAGTAAATGGACAGGTATACTTGACATAACACCTCAATCCTATCGAGTAATTATGGGACCACCTGGGAAGAAAGGCGGGGGGGGGGGGCAGCTGCCCTGTAACCCACCCCTTCAAGATCATTAAATGAGCTGAAACAGAAAGTAAGGTTCACATGGGTTTTGCTGCTAATTGAAATGTCCATTAGCTTAGTTAGAAGCATGGAACGGAGGTGCCAAACATTCATTAAAGTTAAAGATAGACATATACCCTATAAAGACCTATTTGCTTATTTGTTTTTACAAAATTCCTTTGTCTTATTTTCCACCAATCAGGGAGTTTAAAAAAATTAGAAAAACTTAAAGTTTAAGATCAATGTAAAATGCAAATAAACCGTGATATTATCTAAACATGTTTAAAATTTGGGAGTTCTATTTTACGTTACTAAAAAGTATTGGTTCAAAAATTGTTAATTTCATAACTTTTGGAGGGTAATATACTTTATATTATTTATATAATTGTGTATTAAGATTACTAACCTTTTATCAAAATTTTGTATTAATTTTCGGCAGGGTTTTTTATTTTTAGGCTCACACAGCTGGAGGAGAATGACTTTTGTAATAACTTCGAAAGATATTCCTTAATTTAGTGAACGAATATAATTCTTGAACTTTGAATACAAATACTAATACTTATTTGCACCACGGGCTGATTAGTCTTAATTAATTAGTCTAATTGATTAGTTTTAATTAATTAGTCTTAAATGGGTTAATGCAGCAGCAGATCCAAAAAGGTAGTTTGAAGTAGGAATGTAAAATACAGGATCAATTTATAACAAGCCCGCATTTAGTGAGAATCCAGATATAGTGAGAAAAATATGGATTTTTTTTTTGGTATTGTGATCAAACGTAAGACAATTTAACCGCTGTTAGCACACATGTTTTTTTTATACCCCGGATTTAACGAGCAATTAAAAAAAATGAAATAGGAAATCAAATCTTTTGCAAAAATTCCGTCGTTATATGCGGTTAGTCGTTATAATCGGCTCTCGTTTTAACCGCAATTTTATGGATTTGGGAGGGAGAATTTCCCTAATTTCCTCCCTCGTTAATCCGCCACTGGTTAATGAGCTCAGATGTTGGGCTTAATAAAAACACACAAACACGCCAAAATAAATCTTTAGATGCCTCCCAAAGGAGCAGAGATGCCAACCTGAGAAAATAGTCGTGCGTAAAAAAGTCAAGAATTTTCCTTAGTTTTCCGTAAAACCGCGCTCTTCTATTTCCTGCGAAAAGATTTTTGTAAGTAAAGAACCTGCATTATTACAAAGCAATATATGTATCTCTCCCCATCCTCACGCACCTTGAAACAGCATGCAAGTATGTCCAATAATGTGACTCAATTCTCTGTGTTTATGTACTTATACAGTGATTACACCCTCACCAATACCATTTGTCGCAGATGAGATGACCTTTTTTATCAGTTTCGTTTGTTTGTTTGTTTGGCTTTTTTATGGCGCAAGAGCATCTGGGCTATACTGCGCCAATCAGTTTCTTAGCAGGAAAAATGGCTTTCGGTATCGGTTTTGTAGAGAAAAAAAACTTTTTCCATCAGTTTTGTAGAAGCAAAACAGCTTTTGTGCCAGCTTTGTAGGAGGTAAACACCACAATTTTATATTTTTTTGCAGGAAAACTGGTTTCCACGTGAGTTCTGCAATTGGTAAAAAATAGATTAATCAAATGAATGAAAATGAGCACGATAAAAGTGAAAATTCAAACGTTTCATTGAAAAAAGTAAAATTTCATGAATATCAAGATCTTTGTTGTTTTTTTTCTGCAATTTTGAAACCTCTTCCCTGATTTCCTCTTGAGAAGCTAAAATTGTTGATATACGCATATTAGCTTCTGTCAACAAAACTTGTCTTCTTTTCTCTGCATACATATTATTTCTTTGGATGGAAATTTATAGATGCAAAATGCGATTAACGATCGCGAATTTCATGCCCTACCAGTAGATAGTGTATTAAGACGAAATTCCTCTATTTTGATGGAAAAATACTAAAAGCTTACCAACAGTCGTTAATTACAGCACATTTACAAAAGTTTACAATTTTGCCGGTAGGCGGCGCATAAAGGACGAAATTGCGCATCGATAAAAAAATTTTGTTCGTTAATTAACGTTAAAATCATTTAAGCCAAATCGTTAATTTATTATTATTATTTTTAAGTTCTACAGATAAGCACCAGGTAGCGTTATTTCACGGAATATAATTATAAGTTACGTAAATTAATTAAATATATCGAGTAGGTAAATTTACTATTGAATTCTAATCTGCAAGTCTCCGCGCGTGTAGATGCGAAAGCAAAAGTGGGAAATATTCCGAAATATATGTCGCAAAATCTCGGCGCAAATAGCGCGCTATTTTCTAAGTACCGTGAGGAAATTTTTCTGAAATGTTAATAGAATGCTGCGAGTTAAAAGTTATTTAAAACGTGGTAAAACTGCGGGCTCACATAAATATTTAATAACCTTTGCCTCTTCGTAAAACGACCATTCCTTACTATAGATATCGCGATACACTTGCCGATAAGTTTTATCTGCCTTCTTCTCCCCCTTATTATTATATTTTTTCCAGCTATTTCACAGTCGCGGTTGCGTTTAATTTTGTTGTTTTAATGTCCAAGGTAAATATATGAATCAGCAATTTCTAGCTCAGTGTTGTCAACTTGTATTTTTGTTTCCTCTACAAAATTATTGAACATGATCTTAGTTAACATAAATGGAAAATAACAACGTTTTAACGTAGTAAGTTTAAAGGGGATGGTTCGACGCACGTTTCGAGAGAACAAGGTCTCTCTAAAAGAATCCACGGTCATTTGCCAACCTTCTTCGGTCATTGAACTTGACTTCTTGGAAGCGTTTTACATCCATAAATTTGGTGCATCACTTGTGAACGACCATAAATCAACCCCAAGTTTTAGTGGAGCTTGGAAAAATCTGTTTAAACTCTTCCCCACTGCTTCTCCTTCAACTACACCTGCTACTCAACTTTGGGACCAAAATTTACCACTTTGTAAGTTGGCCGCCAAAAATAACTCTGTACTCCTGAAAAAAAGCACTAACCGCTACCGACAACGTATTAACCACATCGAGTTGGCAACACTCCAATGTTGTTTACTGCACGCTAGTTCCAGACGAGGAGAGACCTTGTTCTCTCGAAACGTGCGTCGAACCATCTTTTAAACTTACAACTACGATAAAAAACGTTGTTATTTTTCCATTATTGTTATATTTGCGTAGTGTTCGTCACTTTTCCAGTCTTAGATTTTAGTTTTTTGTAGGTTCATCTTGAGTCCAACTTCTTTACTTCTAGTTGAGAGCTCCTGTACCATGTCTTGGAGTTCTGATGGGTTCGTTGAAAAAATAACAATGTCATCAGCAAACCGCAAATGATTTAAATATTCACCATTTATTTTTATTCCCTTGTTATTCCAATTTATCTGCTGAAAAATCATCTGTAAAGCTGAAGTAAAAAGTTTTGGAGAAATGGTATCTCCCTGCCTCACACCTTTACCAATTTTGATAGCTTCGGTATCTTTATGTAACCGAAATTTTGCACTTGCATTTTTATACACACGTTTCACCATGTCAATGTACACATCCTCGATGTCTGTTGATCTTAAAGAGTTGATGACTGCTGATGTTTTAATAGAGTCAAAGGCCTTCTCATAGTCAATAAATGCCACACATGATGGAAGTTCATATTCATGTGTTAAATATATATGCACATATTTTTTTTTTTTATATATATGGAATATACAAATGAATTTTCGTAAAAGTGGGGTCAAAAAATTATTACGAGAGGGGCCTTGAGATTTTCCGTTACGCCACTGATGGCAGATGTACTTAACAATAAATGCCAATCAGCATGGTTTAAAAACAAGTGCAGATTTTCTTTACAATGCCATTCCCGGCATGCTCGAGTCCAGAACCAATCAGGAACAGGCCATTATGCTTTGTAACACTTCAGCATCCTTGAATGGAACCCTTGTGGTAAAGGTATTCTGAGAGAGTTAATATAGACATTTTCTTAAGTGGGCACAGGCGCAAGCTACAAGAATGAAGTTTTGTATCTTTATGTACACCCTTATGAGTGTGCAATTGCGGGTGAAATGTTTACCCAACAAAATGATAATATAAGGCAAGGTGGTCTAACCCGCGAGTTTTTTTTGTTTTTTTTGGGGGGGTGGGGGGCCCTTCGGCAACATTGAAGAAAAATCATCCAAAAACTTTAAAAGTTTTTAAATGTTTTTAAATACTTTAAAAGTTCGTCTGTTTTTTATTAACGTATATTAAATTATTTAAAAAGTTTTTTGATATGACGGATTTGCTGCACATGTAGGTGTTTATTCACAGTTTAATTAAATAATTAAAAAAATGGAAATACGATAATTCTTAAGTATTGTGGGTACCTGTCTAAAATGAAAAACAATGGTTGTTAAAGCAAAGGCATATGCAAGTGCCTGTGTGTTAAATTTGCTAATAATGATTGAATGAATTATTAATATGCATATTTGAATTAAATTTATATGTAATTGAATTAAAATTATTAATGTAAATTGAATTTCCTCTGTTGATGTAAACATTTCATTTACCGTTCCTGTGCTTTTAAATAAAAGTGTGTGTGTGTGTGTGCGTGCGTGTGTGTGTGTGGCACTACCATCCGTTCGCTAGATCATTACGTCCACCGCCAATTGGCACCAGGAAAACATAAACCATCTACATTAGCCTAACACGTAGGTCACATATCTGTATGTGGTAAGAGGCTTCATGTGATATAATAAAATCAAGAGGGGGGGGTCCCAGAAAGGGAAAAAATAGTTGCCAAATCACTCGTCCTAAATTGGATCGGTAAACCTCTTCCGAAAGTTTTTTGTTTCATTAGATTATAAACGTAGGTCGGACAAACTAGTAGCTAATTTGATTTCTTCTAGTCTCACAGATAGAAGGAACAAGAGGTAAAGTTAGCTTGTGTTTTATGGAGTAAGGACAGCTAAAATCATTCTGCGTCGGGACTTGGAAAGTGGCGCAGATGCTCTTGCGCCATAAAAAATCCAAACAAACAAACAAACAAACTTGAAAGTTTTCTGAGGAGTGTGAGGCGCTCTTTCCCCCTAAGGCAGTGGTTCCCAAGCTTTTTCAAGCCGCGACCCACTTTTATAGTAGCCAAGTAATCCGCGACCCCCTTTTATAGTAACTAAAAGACTCACGTCCCCTTTATCCGCCCCCGCCACATTTGCATAATAAAAGCACTTTTAACAGAGTAAAGAAAACACATTAAATACAAAATTACATTAATTATATATATTAATATATATAATAATAAAGTTAAGAAAACCATTGGTAGAATATTGCAATATGTATAGCCATGTTGAAATATAAAAGTGTTTGAAATGTTTGGTATGAAATTCCTTATTAAAACAATTGCGACTAAAAATAGTTGCGGTGACCGACCCTCCTGGAGGTCGCGATCCCCAGGTTGGGAATCACTACCCCAAGGATTTAAACTCC
>QLNU02013818.1:5437-20136 GCA_006491805.2 Dysdera silvatica
TAACTAATTAACAATTAATTTATCTAATTCACGTTTTATAATAGCTGTTGGAAATTGTGACAACAGATAGCGCCACAAATTTGTGACTGCAAGTATGTCCCCCCCCCACACACACACACACACACTTTCCCCAAAAACGTTGGCATCATAGGCGTAACTACAAAAACCCAAAATTGTGTTTGAAAAGTACCATTTTGCCTCTTTTCTTAAAAAATTGGGAGACCACATTACGCCTGTGGTTGGCGGTTGACATGCCCCTGCGTGAGTGTTAGTCTAGTAAACGGTAATAATAAATTTGAACTGCGGTAGTTTCGTACGGTGTATCATTATGTGGTTTATTCGTTATCAAAATCTTTGCTAAGAATTAGTCTTTTGAATCCGCGAATCCGAGTGTATTTCCACTCTTCGTTAATGGGAGGGAAAATTCTCCTCAGCTCTTACCCTGTTTATCTTTAGTTTCTTGTAAAAGATTTAGATTTGTAAAATATCATCCTTTCTTTCATGTTTGTATATATGTCAGGGATGGGCACGCATGAGGTCAATGAGAGCCGCATTATAATTTATCGTATATTATAAAGAGCCACACCGTGGTTACATAGTATTAAATACACAAATCTAATTAATATGGTTACATATTGTACACAAGTCTTAATTGCTATGTAAATTATACATATAAGAAAATATAATTAAGAGGAAGAAAATACAAATAATTATTTCAAAATTTAATAATAACTCCTAGAAGAACCTATTGACGCAACCAAAGATTTGCTTTCGCAGCGATTGCGTACGACTTTTACTCTTCATTAACCGATTCACTTTCTTAGTTACTCAATTGAACAAGATTCGTAAAAAAAAGGATTTAAATTTTTGACGAGAGCCCACTTCACTCAATGAAGAGCTGCATGTGGCTCTCAGAGCCGCATTTGCCCACACCTAATACAAATATTGTCTTCTGAAAAATTATTCTTTAAAATGCGAATTTTCAATAGGCTTTGCGCTGATTCCACATGATTTACTAGCCAACTAGCCAACTAGATTTACTAGATGGATTACCAATATCTCACGAACCGTGTTTGGCGCAGTATAGCCCAGATGCTCTTGCGCCATAAAAAAGCCAAACAATCAATCAATCAATCAATATCTCACGTAAAGGTAATTTGTTTCCCCTTCATAATTTTACTCTGTAGTAGCTAAGATAAGATGCATTAATTGTTTTAAGTTCATCCAACATATTTATATCTGCAGTATTAGGGACACAGTAAGTATTTATTCTGTATTTTGTTTTTCGGTGACATGCTGTTCTATTATGTAGTTTGTATTTTCAAGTAAAATTATTTTGGAAAGAATTGCTATTCATGAATACCTGATGCTTAATTTTTATTATGCAGTGTATTAAAAATTGGCTTGTGTCAAAAGTTATTAGAAATTATGTATTATACATTGTGTAGTTATATCATCAGTTTATTGTAAATTCATGTGATTAATTTCATTAACATTCCATTAAAGTCTTTCCAAACAGGTGTCAAGCCTTCTAATTAATTCTTTATTTTATAAATAATTATAATAAAATATTATAATTAAACTATTAATTTCTGATTACAATACAATATAATTCTTTATTTTATTAACCATTAAAATAAAGTCTGCTTTTATATGCATTTTACAATTTAGCTTTCAGTGTAAACTATCAATTCATTATCAGTTATTAATCATGCCTGAGAAATCATTTTATCCGGAGAAATCATTTCATCCAATAAACCGTCTTCATTGTAAATGAAAGAGTAGAAAAAGGTATGTAAGATTTAAATTTTATTTTAAAATTTGTTATGAAAGGTTATCATATCACGATATCATCATCGTCGTTGGAAAATAAAATACGATAAATTTTTGAGAAAAAAGCATTATATTTCTGTATGTAATCAGAAACTGGATTATTAATTGGCATTTACAGTCTGTTAAATTGGGAAGTATAACCCCAGGCAGCAGCCGTCATCTGTCGGAGAAAAACTGCGTGAGAGAATCACCACTGATAAAATTTGGGGACAGGTTTTCTATGGCGTTGGGCTCACGTGAGCGGGCCTGTAGTAATCTAGTTGGCTGTAGTGTTAACACGTAGTTCTTTTTCTTCTTCAGCCTCTTTTCTAGGTAGGTTTTTATGGCGGATGCTACAAACATTCAGCTTTTCTGCTAAGGACTAAAAGTTTGTATCACTATAATAAGCATCAAAATTAAAGTTAAATTCTGCATTATTTAAAGTATAGTCTGTAACTTTCATTAAACGATTTTTTATTTATATATTGTAATCCAAAAGCAAATGCAATCAATATATTGCTCGAAATAGATTACTTATCTTTCGTCAGTCTTTTCGTTCAAACCAATTCATAGGATTTAAATAAAATTTCAACTACAACAATCAAGTTATAACTGAAGTTCACGATAAATTCACCAGTCTCTTTAATCACTAAGTTTCCAGTCGTCTCAAGTTGAAACATGTCCAGTACACGAACTGAACTACTTCAAATGGTATTTGAAGGAAGCCATTTACTTTTCGTACTTTCAAATTATCCAATTCGTTGTCAGTGTCTCTTTCGTATATTTCAATCACTAAATTAATCGTTAATATTCATTTCTATATTACATTCGTACTTTGCAAATCACTGAATTAGTGTGTAATATCAAAATTTATTTTGGTATCTCATCAACAGTTTCAAATATTTCAAATTCATTTTACTCACTTATATTCTTGACAAAATAATACGAACAGACTCAGATTACAAAAGCCATCCAAACTTCAAGGAACAACTGGTAGATTTCAAAACCCTCCAGCACACGATAAAAGCAAGTTTTCAGAGTTTCATTGAATGGAGACGAAATAACTTTCAAAGAAACTACGTAGACAAAACCTAAATGCAATCGCAAAATTATAAATGTTAATGAAAATAAACTTAGCAAAAATTCAAAAACTATTTTCGTATCCTTGACGTGAGATATGAAAGAACGTCTACCGTGTCACGTCTCAATGAGTTCTGCCCCAAGTAGTTCGTCTAAAATTTCAGGAGACGTTTTAAATTTTTCGGATATAACGAGACAACTCCAAAATTGGGTGAGAGTCCATTATTCTCAAACCCTGGACTACCGCATAAAATTAAATAATTAATAATTGTAATCAAAATCAAAATTAAATAAACACTTACCCTATCGTTTGAATGCGGTGATAGCCTAAAATTTACATTTGATAATTAATTAATCCACAGAATTTTGTTGGAACTATATTAGCAGTAAAAGTGTAAGTCACACCATAGACATGATGGCAAAATATTGCGCAGGGACGGGTTTTCCATAGGGTTGCTGTTAAATTGGGGAAATATTGGCTCCATGGAAAAACCGCAAATGAAAAAATCGAACACGAAAATTGTGTATAGCAAAAACCGCACGTTCATGAACGTGCACAAGAAAGACGCGCACACGGAAAATTGGGGACACGGAAAAAAGTGCACATAGAAAAATGCGCGCACGAAAAAAGCGCACACAGAAAAATGCGCACACGGAAAAAGCGCACACAGAAAATGCAGATAACGAAAAACACGCACATTTTTCCTTGTGCGTATTTTTCTATGTATAGAATATTGCGGGGTGTACGAGGTACTGCAAAAAGGTGGTTTCGCAGAAATTTAACGTCATGACGTATCGTATGGAGACGTCAGTCATCTTGGATGCTGATTGGGTCACTGTAAATTTGCATAACTATAACATATTGGACTTACTCCCTGTATTGGCTAAAGCAATCAATTTCTTCAATATTTCGTCCTTTTTTTATGTTTATAATTCGAAATCAAAGATGGAAGTGGTAGAACAGGGGTCTTCAACCCGCAGGCCGCATGCGGCCCTCCAACAGGTTTTATGTGACCCGCCGGCTCACGAAAAAATGCAAATTACTGCGCACAAAAATAACGTCCCTGCTCCCCTGAATCTGAAATCTATATATTTTATTCTGTTGTCATTTCATATTTCGTAATAAATATCTTAAAACACTATAGAACTAAAGTAATACGAAGTTCCCCTCAATCATGTTTTACTTTAATTTTCTAGCGTATATGGGCACTAGGTGAAGTTTTATCGATTTGCTGTGCAACAGTGATTTAACTCACACACACACAAAAAAAAGGGGGGGAATTTAGGACTCGTCAAATTCTATTTTGAATATGCTGATAAAAATATTTTCTCAACCATTTGACCGCACTCTTTGAAAATGTTACTATTCTGGAGCACTTACAACTGCGCATAGGCTGACGTAGGAAGTTCACAGGGGTGTTACAGGCCTAATTCGCGACGCCAGCGAACCAGCAGACGGCGCTGTTCCTCTTGTTTACCTTTGACAGAAACGGTTACGTTTAATTTTTTTCTGTAAAATGGATTCGGAGGTTAATTTAAGTTTTCTAGAAATTATAAAATATATAGATGCGAATTGTACGTCCCGATGTATTGTCGAAGGTGAAAAAATAGTGAACGCAAATCACCTTGTGACATGTGGTATCACCAAAAGGACGGATATTTTCATCAAAGTTTTTGCACTTTGTATGCGAACTTCGTCATTGGCCTCTGATCCTCACACGATTACGGGAACCTTCATAATTGAAGGAACAACACTGAAAATTAAAAAGTTTGTGTGTTCCTGTACGGCTGATGAGGGTGAAGCATTCAACTATGTGGCTGCCACGCTTATTTTCTGTAACAGGTATGTTTTTCATGCATTAAGTGTTTGTCAATTTCAGAATTTTTTATGTGTAGCAATAAATGTTTCTATATTTTAGTATTGTTGTTGGGGGGCCCGCCCGAGCACTATATGAAATATAGAGCCCAGGCTGAGCCTTCACGTCTCTAGTGGATACAGGATATCTGGACTTTTTTTGGGGGGGGGTAAGATATTATTAAACTTACTAGAATCATATCGATTAATTAATAAAGTAATTGGACCAACTAGAACAGCATTGACAAGTTCATCTACAATTGATCTAATTTTCACAAATGTAATTAATAGTTCAACGTCATTACTAGATGATACAATAAGCGGTCATCAAGTAATCTTATTAAAAATAAAAACTAATATTCAACGATCAAAAAATAATGGAGATTAGGGATTTTAATCATAACAATATTACAAAATTTCATGAAACTTTATTGAATATTAATTGGCTCGACTTCTTAAAAAATTCCGATATTTCTCAACTAACAGACTACGAAAAATTTGCAAAAAAATTAGAAGAATTAAATAACGAAAGTCTTCCTGAGTATACATGATAGTGAATATGGAAAAAAAACAAGACGATTTTTAAAGATTAACATGTTAATCTTTATCGGTTGTTTCCAGAAGAAAGATTGTTTTGACAGCTTCTAAAAACACAGGCGAGTCCTTTTTGTAATTAATACATTTATAATCCATCATGGCAGCATCCGGAAAGGAAGTTGGTGCTATTATGACAGCTCTGGGGAATTAGCATATACTTAAGCCAACAAAACATGATTACAATTGTTCTCTCTTTTGACTGGTAAACAGGATATTTATCATAACGTTACTTCCAAATCTAAAGACAATTATTTAGCTCTCATGGTAGACTCTGAATGGTTTATGGATTTAACCCTCTGCTTTCTGAAATGGCCGTACGGCCGGGGGTGAGGCATGTGGAGAGGCTTGACCCTCGTCTTCAACTCCCGCACCTCCCGAGGCGTTAACTATCTCAGGTTGATTTTATGAGTATACGCTTCGATGACCTAAGATGACAAATGGTTACAATTGAAATCTAGTTAGCTCTACTCAACTACAATTTCGCCAAATTTTATTTGGAAATTTGTTTTGCATTCGTTCAATCTCGTTTTCTTTCGTTTGCAAATTAATTTTATTATTTGCTTGTTCATTTGCTTGTGTTGGTTTCTTTTGTTTCATTTTATTTGCAATGGCTTCTCGTAAACGCGGTTTACATAACGCCTTATGCTCTACATTGTTTGATGATGGCCAAAGTGATTTTTAAAGCTATGATCTTGAAAGTGATTTTTTTCAATGATGAATTAGGCAATTCCTTTTTACCCGGAGATTTAGTCGTTGATTCTAAGGAAAGCGAGAAGGAAAATGGGAGTCAATGGGATTAATGGGATTCATGGAGTAATGATATTAATAATGAAAAAATTCGAGAATTCAGTGTTAGAGGAAATCCTGGACCAATCTATGATTCGCCTGTAGAATCGACACCATTTGCGTATTTTTCCCTGTTCTTTATACACAGCGTAACGAAAACGTTCATAGAAAATTCAAACCTTTATGCGGAATTTTGCCAGGAGTAATCAGGAAAAAAAAGATGAAAATTGGGAACCCAAATTTGCCATTTCCAAAATTTAGCGATTTTTTAGCGTGCTTTTAACTATGAGCACGGTACGTGTCCCTAGTCTGCATATGAAGAAAGGAAGAGCCCCTGGTGATGATGGTATTACATTAGATATCCTAAAAGAAGCTGGAGAATATGTAGAAGACATACTTGCAAAATTCTTTACCAAATGTCTTAATAGCATTATGTGTTGCATTTATTGACTATGAGAAGGCCTTTGACTCTATTAAAACATCAGCAGTCATCAACTCTTTAAGATCAACAGACATCGAGGATGTGTACATTGACATGGTGAAACGTGTGTATAAAAATGCAAGTGCAAAATTTCGGTTACATAAAGATACCAAAACTATCAAACTTGGCAAAGGGGTGAGGCAGGGAGATACCATTTCTCCAAAACTTTTTACTTCAGCTTTACAGATGATTTTTCAGCTGATAAATTGGAATAACAAGGGAATAAAAATAAATGGTGAATATTTAAATCATCTGCGGTTTGCTGATGACATTGTTATTTTTTCAACGAACCCATCAGAACTCCAAGACATGGTACAGGAGCTCTCAACTAGAAGTAAAGAAGTTGGACTCAAGATGAACCTACAAAAAACTAAGATCATGTTCAATAATTTTGTAGAGGAAACAAAAATACAAGTTGACAACACTGAGCTAGAAATTGCTGATTCATATATTTACCTTGGCCAGCTGATTTCAATGGATGGCAACATTATGAAAGAACTCAACAGACGTATTAAAAGATTTTTTTTATTAAGTACTAAAACGATAGAAACCGACGTATTATGTACATGTTTCCGTTCGGGAATCTCCGACCCGTCCATCTGATGGTCCACTTGTGATGACGTCAAAACTGGCTTGGACGGCTTTTAATATAGGGGCGTTGGATTTAGTCACGCGTGAAAATTGATTTTCGTTAAGAAAAAAAAAAGTTTCGAGAACTTTCGATTTTCATAACGCAGAGTCCGAAATGGTGACTGTTGGAACATTACCAGCATTTGACAGTGTGAATGCATCTTCGTGGGACACTTACGCTGAACAGTTGAAGTTTTTCCTTGAAGATAATAATGTGACAGACGAAGCAAAGAAAAGGGCAACTTTAATAGCAGTATGTGGAATAAAAACACTGAGTATTTTACGTTTGTTAATATCAGTAGTATAGGTATGATCATAACTGGAGTAATTTCGTACCGAATGGTCTTATAAATCGTATGATCTGATAAGTCTAATGATCTTATAAGTCATAAGAGCAGATTCTGTCTCGATTCATAAGTTCGATAAATTGTCTAACGATGAACATGAAGCATTTTTACCGCAACGAAAAAGTGGATATTGTAAGCATCAAAGAAATGTGAAAGAAAAGGTTTGTGGAAGAGCAGATGACTGTTGACCGAATTCGATCCAGGTGTCGCATTCTTCAGTTCAAGCGAGCGTTCACCCCTTACGAAGTAAAAACCAAAAGTGATGTTGAATTCGATATCTGATGAAACAAAGAAATTATCCAACGGATTTAAAATATAATATTTAGCAGCTGTTGTAATTACATTTTGAGTTACATCTTTTTATGCTTTTTTTCCCCTCTCAAGCTATCTTGTATCAAGAAGCAACCAGTGTTATAAAAGGATAGAATGTCTCGACATAAGTTTGAGTTTTTTAACGATGGGGGCATGTCAAGAGAAATATTTAGAGTAACTATATCTATCGCTCAGATATTCTCAAGCGATGTTTATAAAAACATAGTTGTATATTCATCTCTAGTTCATATAACTCACTATTAATGAACCATGCATACAAAGAAATCATTTATGCTCCCAAAATGCAAATTGTAACCGAGAGTATTCTGTTTCATATTTTGCTAGCTATACATTGATGTTAAAAAAAAAAAGACTTAAGTTTTGAAATGACTTCTTATGAAGAGATGTTTCTTGTTAGAAATATTAGACCAGATGCAAAAAACATTCCCGAAATAGCAAACGATAGTATTCCTTTTCCGACTACATGAGTTATGCGCTGATGTTAAAAAGACAAAAGAAAATGCAGACCTCATTGAGTTTTAAATGATCTTTTAAGAAAAGATTTTCTCATCAGAAATATAAGAAGAGATTCGTCTTTTTTATCTTTCTCTTCATGGAATTGAATAGAGGCTCTTTGTATTCTATTATATATATATATATATATAAAAGTTTTCCTCGCCCATTCTTGGCGGTAACAGGCTTTGGGACGGGCAGAGCGCCATGTTCCCAAGCCTCTTTTTACATCACTTCTTAATGTGCCATGTCTAGAAACTTCCTGACAATGTGACACGTGTTTAGGATTGTGGCTTTTTGTATTTCAATGTAGGTGTTTGGGTCAATGTTGAGTATCTCCAAATTCGTCGCAAGCGTTTTTGGTACTATCCCTGTTGCTGAGATGACTAACGGGATGATGAAGATCTTTTCCATACCCCATATATCTCGTACTTCATGTCTGAGATCTTGGTACTTGGTGATTTTCGTTGTGTAGGTTGTCTGTATGTTATTGGTGTTGGGTACTGCTATGTCGATTAAGTACGTGGTCTTATTCGATTTATCGACGAGGGTTATGTCAGGACGGTTATGTGGGACTGTCTTGTCTGTTATGATTGCTCTATCCCAGTAAAGCTTGTGTGTTTCGTTCTCATGCACGGTCTCTGGCTCATATTTGTAGTACGGGCATTTTTCTGTCAGAAAGCCAGCATTCGCTGCCAATTTCTGGTGGACTATTTTCGCTACTTGATCGTGTCTATGTTTGTAGTCTGACTGCGCAAGGATCTTGCATCCTGCCATCACGTGTTGGATTGTCTCCGATGCCGCATGACAGTGTCTGCATTTGTCGCTTTCTATGTCTTTTCTCTGGATGAATTTCTGATTGTTCCTTGTTGCGATCACTTGGTCTTGGATGGCTAGCATGAATCCTTCTGTCTCTGGCTGGAGAGTGCCTTTGGCCAGCCAAGAATTTGATGCCTTTTTGTCAACGTGTGGTTGTTGCAGGTCATTGTAGTGCCTGCCATGTAATGGTTTTCCGGCCCAAGTTCTTAGTTTCTGTTCATTGGCTGTTTCCAGGACACGCTCTTCGGTACTACACAGGTTTAGTGGCGTGTAATTTGCATCTGCTTGTATTATGGCTTGGATGAGTGGCGATCGGGGACTCTTCAACTGGAAGTATTGCCTCATGCTCTGGATCTGCTTGTCATGTAAGTCTTTGAGGTCCGCTTGTCCGCGTCCTCCTTCTTCCCGGGGTAGTGTTTGCCGTTCAATTGCCGTTGCAGGGTGTAGTTGTCCGGCTCTTCTCTGGATGGTTCTCATTTTCCGCTGGAGTTGTTCTAGTTCAGTGTTGGACCATTTGATGATCCCGAAGGAGTAGGTGAGCACTGGTACCGCATATGCGTTAATTGCTTGCGTGGTGTTCTTCCCGCTCAGTTTCGTCTTCACAATGCTTCTAAGTCTTTCTTGGAATGCTTGCGTGAGCTGGACCTTGACTTTCTTGTGCTCCTGCTGCCGTTTTTGCATTATCCCTAGGTATTTGTAGGTTTCGCCCTCGTCCAAGGTCTTCAGTAGTCTCCCGTCTTCGAGTTCGATGCCTGGTAAATCTTCTTTGCTATTCTTCTGTATTTTGCACTTATCGAGGCCGAATTCCATTCCTATGTCCTTGGAGAATGTCTCTGTTATACTGATGAGTTGTCGGAGTTGGGTGATTGTTGGCGCGTATAGCTTGATGTCATCTACGTACATGAGGTGGGAGACTTTATGTAGGTTTCTCTTGTCTTTCTTCAGCATGTATCCGTATTTACTTGTGTTCAGCATCCTTGACAAGGGGTTTAACGCCAAGCAGAACCACTGGGGGCTTAGTGCGTCTCCTTGAAAGATTCCGCGGCGGATGGGGATCTCGGCCGTTTCTATTTTACTGTCTGGCGTGTTTAGCTGTAACCTGGTTCTCCATTGTTTCATGCTGCTCTGTAGGAATCGGATGATTGAGGGATGCACTTTGTATATGCTGAGTATTTCAAGGAGCCACGAGTGCGGAACAGAGTCGAAAGCCTTCTTGTAGTCTATGTATGCGGTGTTGAGTTTTCGCTTTTGTTTTCTTGCTTGTTCCAGGATAACTGAGTCGATGGTAAGCTGCTCTTTACATCCCAGAGTCCCTTTCTGGCATCCCTTTTGTTCTTCCGTCATTAAGTTGTTGCTTTCGCTGTGCCGGCTTATTTTTTCAGAGATGCACCCCGTGAGTATCTTATACAGGGTGTTAAGGCACGTAATGGGTCGGTATTTCGCTGGGTTACTGGTATCCTGGTCCTTCGGTAGGAGGTAAGTTATTCCCTTGCAGAGGAATTCAGGCATTTTGCTGGGGTCTTCAATTATCGCCGTAAGTTCCTTGGCTAATGGGCCATGGGCGCTGGTAAATTTCTTGTACCAGAAGTTGTGTATGCCGTCAATACCCGGGGCTTTCCAGTTGTGCGTACGTTGGATTACCTGCTGGAGTTCCTCTATCGTGATGCCCGTATACTCCATCTCCTCTATTCCTCTCGTAGCCTCCATTTCTTGCTGAATCCAGGGGGCACTTTTGTGCTGTACTTCATTGGACCATAGTGTCTTCCAGAAGGTCTCTATTACTGCTGGCTTTGGGGCTTCGTACTTGTCTTTGTTCGCTGGGGTCTCTTGAAGCTTCCTGTAGAAGGCCTTCTGGTTTGCTTGGAATTGCATGTTCTGTTGTTTTTTGTTGGTACAGTCTTTGTATCTTCGGAGTCTTCTGGCGTATACACCCAGTTTTTGTTTGAGGGTATCCAGATATTCGCTGATATGTTTATTGGGCTCTTCGTGTCTTGTATGCATCCTATTTCTCTTAAGGGCCATCTTCACTTTCCTCACTAATTTCTTACCCCTATTTCCCTGCATGTACTGAGTTATTCGCCCTATGCTTCTGCGGAGCTCTTCTATTCTTTTCTCCAGTCTCACTTGCCATGGTGGTTGGGCTTTGTTACCTCTATTATTTCGGCCTTCGTTCCTTACTTCGTACCCATTGGCGCGTGATGCCGCTATTGCTGCACAGTATATGGCGGTGTGTATTTCCTGCAGGGAGTTGTGGTTCTGTAGGTGCAGTGGTAGAGTATGTTCATTGAGGATTTTGGTTGCTTTGCAGAGTTTCCAAGATGCCAGTTGACGTGGTATTCTTGGCCTTGTTGCGGCATCCGAGCCTTCATATTCCGCCAGGGCACATTGGAAACCTTCTTCCATTTTCTCCACGTCCCTCCTCTCTTCTTGTTCTATGCTTGTTTGGAGCGGTTATCTTGCGCCAATAGCTGGTGCTTCAGGCACTTCAGGGTTTGCCACACTGGTTGAAGTGTTTGCCAGGTCATTGGCGACTTCATCTCTTAACCTTTGTAGTATGGGCTCTGCTAAGAGATTTCTGGTTATTATGTTCCTGCGTTGGGTTGTTATCCTTTCTATACTGATGTCTAGGTGTGGGTACTGTTGTGCGAATTTGGCGTGAAGTGTGGGTCTGTAATTTGTCATGTCTGTTTCTAGCTTTGTAATCGTATAGTAGGTGCGCATGATGTAGGTGTTCATATCTATTGTCCATGACATGCGCTGGCGTGCTCTTTCAGCCCTAGTGGTTGCACCTATACTAGGCTGCAAAGCACTATGGGCTCTGTTGGTTCTAGTAGCCGTACAGTTGTAGGCACCGCTACAACTGCCGGCACCTCCAAGAAGAGACTGTTGCATATTTTTTGAACAGACGCCTCTGCTTAAAGTCCGAATGCGGTTCTGATTCAAGAGCGCGACAACCGATTCTCCATTCATATTTTCATTATGGTTCATATCATCAGAGTCTGAGATAGCCTTTTTCACGTCGCTGGGTTACCGATAGTTATCCCAACGGCGTTCCGGATGCTGGCATGTCGTCAGCAGGCTACAAATCCGGTTTTAATGGCCCAATGGTATTTTTATTCATTATTAATACTTTCACCGATCAAGACATCGCGCCATGAGCGTAGTAACGCTTTTTTTTTAATTTTTTTCCCCATACTGGGGATCGAACCCTTGGCTCTAGCAAACACCTCCTGGTTAGTAGGTTTGCGCTTATACCACTGGGCCATCTCGACACACACACACACACACACACACACATATATATATATATATATATGATATATATATATATATATATATATATATATATATATATATATATATATATATATATATGTGTGTGTGTGTATATATATTAGAAATTGAACCCTGATTTGAACAAGGTAAGTTTGTCAGCAGTAAATATTATAGTTTCCCATAATAAAAATTCTTCAAAATGTATTTCTTATATAGCAAAGTTAATTCATTTATGCCTTTTCACTAAATAATGCGTTTCTAACTAGTCGTCCATGGTATCCATTACTAATAAGAATGTACCAAATTTGTAAGGAGAATAAGGAGCGGTTAAAGAAGTGAAATATCAGAAAAAGTTCCCAGAGAGCAATGTTAACCCTTTGACTGGCCGCTGTTTTACCATGAATGCTCTTTTAAAATGCACACGATTGAACATATAATGCTTTCGAAAACGACGGCCACGTTTTAGCAAATGGTCTTAACATTTCTCCCTCCTGATTTCCTTCCCCCCACCCCAATGATTGACATATGTATTTTGTTTTAGGCATTATTGTTTTTCAGTGTATTTTGTCCTAGGCATAATGGATCGATATTTAAACGTTGTGTGGAAGATTCGATTCCTGCAAAAAAGCAAAAGAATATCAGAAATTTAGAAAAAAAGTGTTCAAGCTTATGGCCGTGTCTTATACCATCGTCAAAAGAAGGATTTGCATTTTGCTCTGTGTGTAAACAAGATTTTAACGTAATGCATGGCGGTCGTGAGGATTGCAGGCGCCACGTGGGTTGAAAGAAACATGTCGAACTAAACAAATTTGAATCTAGTCATCAAAGTGTGGCATTGTATTTTACGACAAAAAAAAACCGAATTAGATGTCACAAAAACTGAGTGTTTATTTATTCGATTTTTAATAGAGCACAATATATCATTTTCTTCAGTTGACCACGCTGGAAAACTTTTTTCAAAAATATTTCCTGATTCGGATATCGCACGAAAGTATTCAATTAGAAGAACAAAGACAGGCGCTATTGTGCAAGAAGGAGACAAAAAGCCGCATTATTGATAAAATAAAGAACAACATATTTTCCTTAACAACAGAGGGAAGCAACGATTTGGGAGATAATGAACTTTACCTTTTAGTCTTAATTTTTTTTTTATTCTGATGTAGGTCAGGTTGGAACAACTATTTTGTCCCTTTTAAAATCAGAAGATAATACAAGAGAAGGGATCTTCAAAATGATTGATTTGGAATTCACAAAACTTAAAATTCCATGGAAGAACTGTGTTGCTTTCTGTTCCGACAATGCCTACTATGATAAGTAAATTCAAGAGAGTTGCAGCTTTCATTCAATCGAAGCAGCCTAACATTAAAGTAGTTGGTTGTTCATGTCATCTGTTACACATTTGTGCACAGCGAGCTAGTAAAGCATTACCAATGGATATTGAGTTTTTTGTTACTCAAATATATTATTACCTGGAGAGAAGTATCAAATGAAAAAGTAGACTTAAAGAACTGCAGTGTTTATGTGGGGAAGAGAATCACAAGATATTAAAACACGTAAGTACTCGTTGGTTATCCTTGGAAACAGTTCTAAATAGGATTGAACAGTGGAATCCTTTGTTAGATTTCTTTGCTGAGGACTCTACATCTCCATCAGAACAATTCTTGTTAATTAAAAACTTTTTTGTTTCTCCAAATACTAAATTATATTGCTTATTTTTGCAAAACATTGTCCCAACTTTTACAAAACTAAACGTTTCATTTAAAAAAGGATCCCCGTGCATCCACCTCCTAAAGGATGATTTGTTTGTTTGGCTTTTTTATGGCGCAAGAGCATCTGGGCTATACTGCGCCTCTAAAGGATGAGCTTTACAATTTTTTTTAATTTCGCGTTCGTTTTGCAACTCCCACAGCAATTTCAAAATGTGAGGAAGTTTTTAGTGTACAATACTCAAAGGTGATAAACCAAAAAACTGATGATGAATTTATCATTGGCAGTGGCACAAGAAGCTATTTAAACAGTATAGACTTATATACAGACAAAGTTGAAGAATTTTTTTTAGCTGTCAGAAAGTTTTTTTGTACTGCACGTGATTATGTTCTTAAAAAGTTTCCATTGCATGATGAATTTTATCAGAATGCCTCAGTGGCAAATGTTTTTACACGTGCATCTGCATCTTACAGTTCTGTAAAAT
>QLNU02013820.1:0-11546 GCA_006491805.2 Dysdera silvatica
ATTGTTAAGACAATAGTTGAAACTGCTGGGGAAATTGGTGGTGTAACCTGTAAAAAGCACAATAGCAAATTATCTGAGAAGACGAAACAGCTCCTGAAAAGGCGAAGAGATATGAAGGTGGACAATCAAAATACCAGTTCCAGGATTGAGTACATAGAACTTTGTAAAACTCTGCGCAAAAGCATGAAAGAAGACATAAGAAAATTCAACTGTGAGCTAGTAAGGAAAGCCATTGAAAATAACAAGAGCCTTAGGGTTGTTAAAGGAAGTTTATCTGTTGGGAAGAAACACATCATTGCATTAAAAGGAGAGGATGGCACCGTAACAAGAAATAGGGAAGAAATACTTAGAAGAGTTGAAGAATTCTACAAAAATCTATACGAAAGTAACAGTGGATTAAACGAAGACATTGAAATAGTCGAAGGAACAGCTCCTAAAATCTTAAAAGAAGAAGTTTCATTTGCAATAAAAAATATGAAGAAAGGAAGAGCCCCTGGTGATGATGGTATTACATTAGATATCCTAAAAGAAGCTGGAGAATATGTAGAAGACATACTTGCAAAATTCTTTACCAAATGTCTTAACAGCGGTAACATACCAAACCAATGGGATTCTGCAACAGTAATTCTTTTGCATAAAAAAGGTGATAAAGAGGATTTGAAAAATTACCGACCAATTAGCTTGTTACCTGCTATTTATAAAATCTTCACAAAAGTGCTAACACATCGCCTGCAGAAAAAATTAGATGCAGCTCAACCAAGAGAACAAGCTGGATTTCGAAGTGGATTCAGTACAGTGGACCATATTCAAGTATTAAGAGAATTAATTGAAAGAACACATGAATATGAACTTCCATTGTGTGTGGCATTTATTGACTATGAGAAGGCCTTTGACTCTATTAAAACATCAGCAGTCATCAACTCTTTAAGATCAGCAGACATCGAGGATGTGTACATTGACATGGTGAAATGTGTGTATAAAAATGCAAGTGCAAAATTTCGGTTACATAAAGATACCGAAGCTATCAAAATTGGTAAAGGTGTGAGGCAGGGAGATACCATTTCTCCAAAACTTTTTACTTCAGCTTTACAGATGATTTTTCAGCAGATAAATTGGAATAACAGGGGAATAAAAATAAATGGTGAATATTTAAATCATTTGCGGTTTGCTGATGACATTGTTATTTTTTCAACGAACCCATCAGAACTCCAAGACATGGTACAGGAGCTTTCAACTAGAAGTAAAGAAGTTGGACTCAAGATGAACCTACAAAAAACTAAGATCATGTTCAATAATTTCGTAGAGGAAACAAAAATACAAGTTGACAACATTGAGCTAGAAATTGCTGATTCATATATTTACCTTGGCCAGCTGATTTCAATGGATGGCAACATTATGAAAGAACTCAACAGACGTATTAAACTTGGCTGGAGTGCATTTGGAAGAAACAGTTTTATCCTGAAGGGGAAATTGCCTTTGTGTCTAAAAAGAAAGGTCTTCAACCAGTGTGTATTGCCAGTCCTCTCTTATGGATCAGAGACATGGAGTCTAACAGTTGGAGCAATACGAAAGTTACAGACAACGCAAAGGAGCATGGAGAGGTGCATGCTTGGAATAACTAGGAGAGATCGAAAAAGAAACACTTGGGTGAGAGAGCAAACTAGAGTAGAGGACATCATTGTTAAAGTAAAAGGGCTGAAATGGCGATGGGCTGGGCATATTGCAAGAAGAACTGATCAACGATGGACAACAGAAATTCTGAACTGGATTCCAAGAGACCACCGAAGACCTAGAAAACGTCCTCAAACTAGATGGGTGGATGAAATAAGAAAACAGGTTGGGGTGATGTGGAAGCGAATTGACCAGGATAGACGTGTGTGGAAAGCATATGGTGAGACCTTTAGCCAGAAGTGAATAGTAAAATGTTGAATATGATGATGATGATGATGATTATATATATATCATGGATCAGAGACATAGAGTCTAATAATTGCAGCAATACGGAAGTTACAGACAACCTAAAGGATCATGGCGTGCTTTGAATAACTAGGAGAGATCGAAAAAGAAACACTTGGGTTAAAGAGCAAACGGGGGTAGAAGACATCATTGTCAAAGTAAAAAGGCTGAAATGGCGATGGGCTGGACACATCGCAAGAAGAACTGATCAAAGGTGGACAACTGAAATTCTAGTAAACTAGATTCCAAGAGACCACCGAAGACCTAGAAGATGGCCTTAAACTAAATGGCTGGATTAAATGAGAAAACGTGTTGGCGTGACGTGGAAGCAAATTGCTCAGTATAGACTTGTCTGGAAAGCATTTGGTTAGAACTTCATCCAGAAATAAATACATAATATGATGATACACACACACACAGACATAGTTAATTGATTCTGATATTTTTCTCCAGCTAGAGGAATATTATGGGCTTGAGAAAATGTTTTTTCCATTACTGCTTATCTGAGCATCAGTTTACTAATTGTTATTATTTCCTTTGCACATATGACATTGTTGTATTAATTGATACCGTGTAAAAATGCTAATTTATGTAAAGTATAATTGCACAGAATGATCACTGCAGTGAATAACTAAAAAACAAAAATGTGTCCGTATGCAGCTCAAAGCACTGAGCGTCAAGGATAATTTGCGAGATCTGTATCCGATATATTTGTGAAAATTACTGAAGTAAAGTTGTGTGTCGCCACTAAGGTTAGTGGACTGTGAATGACGTGGTTTAAGCCTGAAATTTTGAGCATGTTGTACATAAACTCCGATGTTGCAGACGCTGAAAAAAAGAATTCCTGTGACTTTTAAACTAAAGACGTCTTTCTATTCTGATAATGTATATCCCTATAGTAGGCAAAGCCATTTCTCTTACGGCTGCAAGAAGTTTCGACTAGCTATCAAAATTTGGATCATTTGTCTTATAAAGCCTTCGACGAAATGGTTACTTGATCTATTGGCAAGCTACGCTTCGCAGCTTTATAAGGTTAAAAAAATGTCTATTTCGGAAAGACCGAGCAAAACTTATTGTTCCTGTAACTAAAACTAGATTAACTGTCCATTTTCCGTCATTTTCTTCATATAAATTCGGTGGTAACACAGTTATGTTGGTCAATTGGGCATAAAAAGTTATTGATGTCTGTATAGTGGGATAGTATAGCGGAAATTAAAAAGTGAAGGGAGTTACTCGTATAATGTACTTCTGCAGCGGAAACAGCTTTAGTATTAACGCGAATACGATTACATCGTTTGAATACATCAAAGTCATTTCAAACAATGGAAGTTGAAACCTTACCACCTCTAAACTCTATAGCACATTGGCATTTAAAAAAATCTAAGAGTAATCAACAAGGTCATATATTAATTAAATGTAATTAAACTTAGTTAATACGCAAATTTTTAAATCTTCGTAAACTAATTAGAAGTCAATTAACATGTTCATAAACATCTGTGAAAATGTGAAAATTATATGACTGCTTGAGTTGAATGTACGGCATATTAAAGGTTGAGGAATTTTAAGTGAAACGATGAGCTTTGTATTCTTTTATCCAGGAGCCTTAGGGATGTTAAAGGGAGTTTATCTGTTGGGAAGAAACACATCAATTATAATATTTATGATATGCAAATATGTGTGTATACATACCTCTTTCAAGCTTACTTCAAAGTCTACTCACGTAAATTTTGAATCTAGTTTTGAAGCCCCTGACTTGTTCTAGACTTAAAATAAATCTGCTCAAATTTCTAAAAAACCGCCATGTTCATCACACCAAAAAAAATCTCGGTCGCTCATTTCTTGAAAAAAATAGGTTTTTACTCAGAGGTATATATATCTGTGGTCACGGGGAATAAGTTGTTAAGTCTAAAAATGGAAAAAATTAGTTGTGTACTCTAAAATCTCCCAAACTTTCTGCTTTGATCTCTCGAGGCCTTCATCTCTCATTCCTTCTGCTTTGAGTAGCGTTGATGTCAACTAATTTTTTTTTTCAAAAACTATATACACAGGAAAAATTCACAGGTTAAAAGTGCATCCCTGAAAAATTGCAACTTTATACTTAACAACTTATTCCATGTGACCACAGATATATGTGTATAGTACATATACCTATGAAATTTGTATATCCGCTTGTTTCTCTTTTAATGAATTTATAATTAACAGTTTTAATCATAAAATTATTTGTGTAGATTTTAGGGCGCAGGGTCAGCAATGGTCGTGCTGCGCCGGGATTTACAGTTTTCCGCGGGGTCCGAACATCATAAGACTCATGAAAGCAACCCCTTGGTGTACTGTGGACAGTTGATGGGTAAACGCCTCTTTTACGGCAGAGTTTGGAGTCGAACTCATGACAAACACAGGCTAGATGAGAGCGTTACACTTCACAACCTCAGGGCTTCTTATCGTAAAAATATTTTCAAATTACGAAGAAAGAAATGATATAGTTTGTTTGGTTTTTTTATGGCGCAAGAGCATCTGGGCTATACTGCGCCAAACATGGTAAAATCAAAGACTGTTGTAAAACCCAGTACTTTGTAAAAATTTAAAAACGTGCGTATGGTCAGCATGGTGAAAGAGATGATATAAAAGAATTTTTTATATCTACAACCTATTGTTGAAGAACCATTAGGTTAAAAATTTATAATAATTTAATCTAAAATACTGTTATCGAAGTTTAAGAATCGGTGATATGTCTTGAAATGATAAAAATCTAATGAAAGAATCTCAGGAAAGATGAAAAAACTTTATTTTTAACAAATGAGCAAGAAATGCCGAAGAAGTGGGACACAAAGAGATAATTGGATTATAAAAGTTTTGAGCAAATCAAATTATTGAAATTCAAACTCAACGGATTTGTAAAAAAGGGAGATTATTCAACTTGATCGCTCCATGAATAGTGAGCTTTTGAGAGGAAGTAAGATGCAATCAAACGAAATCTTATGACTGGGAAATAATCTAAAAATGAAACAAAAAAAGAAAGAAACGTCGTTTGAAATATCTTGAATTAAGTCCACTAGAACGATATAGCCTGGCGTCTTTCGACGATGGTATTTAAAATATTTATTTAAAAACTTTGGACGTTTGAGTCTTGTAAAATGAGGTCTTTACTTGGGAGAGAAAGAGAACCTTTTCTGCATATCCTATTAAAACTGCTCTAGAGAACGAAAATATTAGTTAAATATCTTTGTTTTACTGGAATGCCTCCCATTGCGTGATCTCAATCACAATATAATAAATTTCGAAAGATATGATCGAAGAAAGCAAAAATATTTTAGTTCGAATTTTGAATCTGATGTTCTGATATCGTGCTAAGCGATTAATTGATTAAAGCTAGACTAATTACACTTAAATCAGAGAAATTTTAAGCTAATTATCAGCTTTATGGGACAAGTTAATTATTAGTATATTATGGAACGTTAAATATGAAATTAATGTAAACGTAAGGTTATATGTTATAATCTCTTAAATTATCATTTTAATTAACGATGCTTTAAATTTAGTAATTTTAACCTTATCGGCTATATTCTTTCCACTGCTGAATGAAGATCTTTCCAAGAGCATTCAGTATATATTTATTCTCATCAATTCGTTCCTATATCATCCCAACCTGTTTTCTTATTTCATCCATTAATTTTTCCAAAGACCTTTTCTCAACCTTTTATGGTCCTTCAGAATCTAGATAGGAATTCTGATTGTTCATTGATGATTGGTTCTTACAATATGCCTCGGTCATTGCCATTTGATAATTTTTACTTTAACAATGATTTCCTTAACTCTTGCTTTCTCTTTCACCCAAGTACCTTTTTTCAATTTATGCTAGTTACTTGATAAATAATGCAATGCCAAACACAGTTGTAAAAATATAAATTAAGCTTAAAACTTTTTTCTTTGATTTTCAGCCATCATCATCGATGAAGCGCTGATCACAGTTATCTCTGCTAGATATTCATATACTCTTTTGGTTTGTTTGCAATTTCTATATTCTAATATACACTGAAGTGCCAGAAAAACTGGTATACCTACCAAATATTATGTAGCCTCCTACCCTCTGCGCATGCAGAAGTGCCGCAACACGACGTGGCATGGATCAACTATTGTCTGAAGGTATTTTGGAGACAATTCTCACCAGGAATCCTGCAGAGCAGTCCACAAATCCATAGAAGTGGTGGAAATGTTTTCTGAACAGCACGTAGCAAGGCATCCCAGATATGCTTGATAATGTTCATGTTTGGCGATTTAGGTGGCCAATGGAAGTGTCTAAAGTCAGAAGAGTGTTCCTGGAGCCACTCGGTAGCAACTCTCGATGTGTGGGGTGTCGCATTATCATGCTGAAATTGTCCAAGTCCGTCGGAATGCACAATGGACATGAATGGGTGTAAGTGATCAGACATGATGCTTATGTAACTATCACCTATCAGAGTTGTCTCTAGACATATCAGGGATCCCATATCACGCCAATTGCACACGCCCCATACCATCACAGAAGCTCCACCAGCTTGAACAGTCCCCTGTTGACATGTAGGGTCCATGGATTCATGAGGTTGTCTTCATATCCGTACACGTCCATCCGCCTGATGCAATTGGAAACGAGACTCATCAGACCAGGCAACGTGTTTCCAGTCATCAACAGTCCAATGGCGGTGTTGGCATGCCCAGACGAGGCGTAAAGCTTTGTGCCGTTCAGTCAACAATGGTACACGATTGGGCCTTCGGCTCCGAAATCCCATATCAATGATGGTTCGTTGAACAGTTCGCACGCTGACACTTGTTGATGCGCGAGCATTAAAATCCGCGGCAATTTGAGGAAGTGTTGCACGTCTATCTCGTTTAACGATTCTCGTTAGTCGTCGAAGGTCCCGTTCTTTCAAGGTCTTTTTCCGGCCGCACCGCTGTCGAAGATTTGATGTTTTACCGGATTCCTGATATTCACGGTATACCTGTGAAATGGTCATATGTGAAAATCCAAATTTTGTCGCTATCTCGGAGATGCTATGTCCCATCTCTCTTGTGCCGACTATAACGCCACGTTCAAAATCACTTAAATCTTGATAACCTGCCATTGTAGCGGCAAGAACCGATCTAACAGCTTTGCCAGACATCTCTTGTCTTATATAGGTGCTGCCGACCGCATCGCGTTACGCTGATTGGTTGCAAAGCTCCGTTATTTGCATACGCACGCCTGTACCAGTTTTTCTGGCACTTCAGTGTATATAAATTCGAAAATCACATACAAACATGATCGAACAGAGAACGAGACCATCGAGACACGAACTCGAGACCTTTGCATTACATGTAGAATGCTCTATCACTAAGTTATGGCCTATGTTCGCCTTCTCTCTCATTAACATATTTACAGAGACATACAAAGGAAAATATTTATGCATTAAAACTTGGATACCGTACATCGAAACAGAAAATCGTGCGTAGAATATATATTAAATAGTTTTATTTGTTAAGAAAGACAAACAAACGTATCTATATTTTATGATGACATTTAATTCACAAGTGTGTGTATATGTATGGATTAGAAAATCATACACAAATGTTCTCCTTGGGTGTCTATATAAACGTAAATAAGAAAGAGAGTAAGCGTAGACTATACCTCAGATGGTAGAATATTCGACGTGCAATAGAGAAGTCACGAGATAGTTCGTGTCTCGGTGTATATTTGTATACTCTCTTATACTTGTATGAGATTTTAGAATTATCTATTTGTACTAGTGAATTTCAACTGCAGTTTGCGCAGATTCCATATTGTAGCTTAAGGTATACGTTTGTTTTCCTCAACAAATCAAATCACTTAATGAATACCTTAGTAATTTTTGTAATTGATAACACTTTATTTTGTAGTATCTTACTGTTTTGTGAATGTCTCCGTGCATGGGATTACATACAAAACGGGGACATCGTGCTCAATTTTAAAATATAGCTTCATTTCAATCTTCAATTTCGTTTAATCAATTCTTACAAGCTGAGCAATGTATAAAAATTACTATTAATATTTTTTCAAATGGAAAACAAATGGATGAAAATATTATCGAAGAAACTCCAGCCACAAACAGGACCTCGAAGACCTTTATTTAGATATGCGGTGGAACCTCCACAACTCTAACACTGATAAGTCGAAATTAATGATAATACTTATTTATTTCAGACCATATGTTATGTTTACATAACACAATCAGGCGTCAATTTCTAACAACAAAAGTGAAGGAGCCCTAATATTATGATACATCGATTAAAAAATTGAATGGCTGCAAAAGAATCGATAAATCATATTAATTGTTTATATCCATTTTTCTGGACAACAAAATTCATGACTTTAATCAAAAATTCATTACTTTTTCATGAAAGTGTCTATTTAGGGGTTCTGGCTAATATTTAAATAATCGCCAAAAATTAAGAAGTACCGAAACTGAGGTCCGGTGGGCTCCCTCCCAATTTAAGGCTTGAACACAATTATTCATTGCATAGTTACAACTTTCTTGGTAAACCCAAATTGCTCTCAGTCTCTTTCAATCTTTATAATTCGAAATAAAACCCCCTTTCCTTTGAATGTCGTATTATTGGGGTTTCGGTTTATTTAAAATCCTTCGATGACGAACTAAATGAGAGAATCATCTTAAGTAAATTCATTTAGAGAGTATGTGTACTTGAATTTAAGAATGGAGTATCTATATTATGAACTCAGGAGGTGTTTAAATGCATGAAAAGTATTATTAATTAAATAATTTTGGAATTGCGAAATAATTTCTAAAATAAAACTTTTGCTAAGATTCAAATTTGAAGAATTGGAATTAGATACTTAAGAGATCGATGTAATTCGCCATTAGTTTTAAAATATTAATACTAAGCATCGAAGGCAAGTAATGAATTAAATAATTAAAGGCAAATACGGTAATTAAAGCGAATGTCAAATTCATTCAGAATTCGGTAAACATTGTAAACTCAAACCTTAAATGCAGCAGATTATTATTCATTATTATAGGTTCAGTAGCTCAAATGCTAATTAATTTGAACATTTGTGGTCCGAATTTAACATTTGTTTTGAAATGGTTTGTCATGAAAAGAAGTGGACTTCGAAGCATAATCACACACTACCAATTAGGAATTAAACCACATCACTCTACATCATGTGGTACAAAGTTATTATGCAAATGAAGACTAAATAAAGGAGTGATTGATTTATTATTTTAAAATTGCAATTATGAGAGCTATTTTCTGCACCAAATAACGAAGTCGTGACCTAAACTTAATAGGCCATGTTTTGAATAAACATCAGATAATCGTTCGTCCAAATCACCTTCAGATCACGAAAGGTTCTGCCTGAGTTTACCATGTAGTTGGCTGTTGTCTAATTTGAAATGTGGCCTTTGACTGGATTGTTGTAATTAAGGCAATTACAATCAATCCACTGTACGAGTAATTATAATTTAACGACTTGTTTGTGATAGGGTGCAAATATTAGACGAAGCCCATGAATTTTCTTTATAACACGTCGTGATTGACAATGCAGTTTAATATAAATAATGAAAGGGAACAACGTATAATTACGATGTTGTTAACAAAGTTTAAGAAATAGCCTTTTTAATTGCTACCTATTCTCTTAATTAATATACAAATATTCAACTTATCAAGATGTTTTTCCTTACTTCGAATTTCAGAGACAAAATCTTGTGATACTTTTCAAATCTGAATAATTTTAGATGGGATATTATGAGGAATTTGTACTTGGCATACATCGATTTGATTAGACAATGATTTTTATTGAGTAGCTTCTGTTAATAATCTCACTATTCCATATATATATATATATGGCCTGCAAAAGGGTTGCTGGTATCTAACTGGAAGGAGACCCACACGCTGAACGTATGTGACGATGTGTGGAACCGGCCAGGCCAGTAACCTAGTGTCCTACCCCGCCTTCAAGTGGTGCAGGCTGAGCTTTCTATTTATGTGGCAAATTAATATTTGCTGCACGGATAGAAAGGCGGAAGGGGAGGGCTAATTCACCAACCCGTCTAGCCAGCGTGGTGAAATTATGGCTAATTCCTCCAATATGCTAATACACCAAAAACCATGGCCCCTAGTCTCCAGGTGCTGGAGTGCTCCTGATCAAGGCAGCGGTCAGTGTGGCATGAAAGCAGGGGGTGCTAAGAATCACTGGAATGGCCCAGGCTGCCGTTTGTTATTGACCTTGGCAACGTATAATGGACGATCCCTTGCTTCTGAAGCAAAACTTCAGGAATTGGAAGAGGAACTAGACAAGATCAAATGGGACATTGTAGGACTCAGTGAAGTTAGAAGAAAAGGTGAAGAGTTGGTGGAACTTAAAAGTGGACATTTGTTTTATTATAGAGGAACGGAAACTGGAAGAACAAGTGGTGTTGGCTTCTTAATCAACAAAAGAATTAAAGACTGTCTTCTGGAAGTTGAAAGTACATCAGATCGAGCAGCGAGGCTCGTTGTTCAACTAACCCAGCGATACCAACTTCAGATAGTACAGGTATATGCACCAACATCAAGCCATACCGACGAAGAGGTTGAAGAATTTTATGAAGAAATCAAAGAGTTACACACCAAAGGGAAACAACATATCAAGCTCATCATGGGGGATTTCAATGCAAGAATTGGACAACAGGAACAAGGAGAGACATCGGTTGGTAAATACGGATATGGGGAAAGGAATGAACGTGGCGATCAACTCATCGAATTTGCAGAAGCTGAAAACCTTAGCATCATGAATTCATTTTTTAAGAAGAAACCGCAAAGAAAATGGACATGGAAACACCCAAATGGGGGAACTAGTGAAATTGACTATATCCTGGCAAACAAGAAATCAATTATTGAAGATTGCAGCGTACTGAACAGATTTAATACTGGAAGTGATCATCGAATGGTGAGATGTAAAGTGCACTTAAATACTAAATTAGAACGACAGAAGCTCATTAGGAAACAAGTAAGTAAGAGGGTGGATCTAATGAAACTGAAAGAAAATACTGAGGCATTCAAGTTGGAATTAAAAAATCGCTTTTCTGCACTGGAAGGACTTATTGAAGAAGTTGACATCTCAGAAGCAAATGAAAACATTGTTAAGACAATAATTGAAACTGCTGGGGAAATTGGTGGTGTAATATGTAAAAAGCAGAATAGCAAATTATCTGAGAAGACGAAACAACTCATGAAAAGGCGAAGACTTATGAAGGTGGACAATCAAAATACCAGTCGCAAGATCGAGTATGTAGAACTTTGCAAAACTTTGCGCAAAAACATGAAAGAAGATATAAGAAAATTCAATTGTGAGTTAGTAAGGAAGGCCATTGAAAGCAACAAGAGCCTTAGGGTTGTTAAAGGGAGTTTGTCTATTGGGAAGAAACACATCATTGCATTAAAAGGAGAGGATGGCACCGTAACAAGAAATAGGGAATAGAAAAGTTGAAGAATTGTTCAGAAAACTATATGAAGGATACAGTTGAATAAATGAAGACTCTGAGATAGTCAAAGTAATAGCTCCTAAAATCTTAAAAGAAGTATCAGCATTTGCAATAAAC
>QLNU02013820.1:11646-24463 GCA_006491805.2 Dysdera silvatica
TTTGAATCTCATGCAGTTCACATTGTACGCAACTTGGTTAAGGAGCATGGCGAAGACTTTTCTTTACAGCAGTGACTTCCTTAATCCCCAGATCTAACTCCGATTTAGCACCTGCGGTATGTGGTCGAAAACAAGATCAGACAAATGGACCCGTTGAAACCTTAGAGACTTATACAATGCGATTCATTACATGTAAACCAATGTTTCCCACGGATCATACCAGGAGTTGTTATAATCCATACCTAGAGAAATTCAAGTCATATTAAGAATAAAAGAAGACCCAATGAAATATTAACCTTGTAGTCATAATAATTTAGCCACATGGTGTATGAATGCCGTTATATAACTCAATCTGTAAAATTTCTGTCTTTTGTAAAGTTGTGAAGATGTTTATAAACGATGAATTTCAAAACGTGCAATTAACTACCTTCTAATAATAAACATTGCCTTTACATTTGGCAGCCATATGCAATAACGAAATGTTATTTCATTAAGTCATAAATATTTACAAAAAAAAAAACAATATAAACTTTATTTAGGAGAATCACTTACAGTTTCAGATATATTATATGTGTCATCATCATCATATTCAACCATTATCTATCCACTGCTGGATGAAGGTCTCTCCAAATGCTTTCCACACAAGTCTATCCTGGGCCATTCGTTTCCACGTCACCCCAACCTGTTTTCTTATTTCATCCACCCATCTAGTTTGAGGACGTTTTCTAGGTCTTCGGTGGTCTCTTGGAATCCAGTTCAGAATTTCTGTTGTCCATCGTTGATCAGTTCTTCTTGCAATATGCCCAGCCCATCGCCATTTCAGCCCTTTTACTTTAACAATGATGTCCTCTACTCTAGTTTGCTCTCTCACCCAAGTGTTTCTTTTTCGATCTCTCCTAGTTATTCCAAGCATGCACCTCTCCATGCTCCTTTGCGTTGTCTGTAACTTTCGTATTGCTCCAACTGTTAGACTCCATGTCTCTGATCCATAAGAGAGGACTGGCAATACACACTGGTTGAAGACCTTTCTTTTTAGACACAAAGGCAATTTCCCCTTCAGGATAAAACTGTTTCTTCCAAATGCACTCCAGCCAAGTTTAATACGTCTGTTGAGTTCTTTCATAATCAAACAACAATGTCAATCAATCAACGTTTATTGGCGTAGTGATACCAACGCCGATGGTATGGCGTGATTAGATGGTGAAACGTTCGAAAGAAAATAAATATTTCTGCCTTCGGTGGGACCTGAACCCACGACCTTCCACTTGCCGGGCGGAGGCTCTACCCACTGAGCTACGAAGGACAATATATAATCTCTTTACGAACGTATATATACTGTTGCCAGTTATTTCGCAGAATGGTGTAGTACATGGACTACTATTTAAACCAAATTGCAAAGAGACTGGTATTAAATTGATCGAAATGCACGTTGCAGCATATGTATTTATTTTATATAAATCGAACACTACGCTTCTTTCATAATGTTGCCATCCATTGAAATCAGCTGGCCAAGGTAAATATATGAATCAGCAATTTCTAGCTCAATGTTGTCAACTTGTATTTTTGTTTCCTCTACGAAATTATTGAACATGATCTTAGTTTTGTAGGTTCATCTTGAGTCCAACTTCTTTACTTCTAGTTGAGAGCTCCTGTACCATATCTTGGTGTTCTGATGGGTTCGTTGAAAAAATAACAATGTCATCAGCAAACCGCAAATGATTTAAGTATTCACAATTTATTTTTATTCCCTTCTTATTCCAATTTATCTGCTGGAAAATCATCTGTAAAGCTGAAGTAAAAAGTTTTGGAGAAATGGAATCTCCCTGCATCACACCTTTACCAAGTTTAATAGTTTCGGTATCTTTATATAACCGAAATTTGCTAGCATTTTAGTAAGTAAGAGGGTGGATCTAATGAAACTGAAAGTAAATACCGAGGCATTCAAGTTGGAATTAAAAAATCGCTTTTCTGCACTGGAAGGACTTATTGAAGAAATTGATATCTCAGAAGCAAATGAAAACATTGTTAAGACAATAGTTGAAACTGCTGGGGAAATTGGTGGTGTAACCTGTAAAAAGCACAATAGCAAATTATCTGAGAAGACGAAACAGCTCATGAAAAGGCGAAGAGATATGAAGGTGGACAATCGAAATACCAGTTCCAGGATTGAGTACATAGAACTTTGTAAAACTCTGCGCAAAAGCATGAAAGAAGACATAAGAAAATTCAACTGTGAGCTAGTAAAGGAAGCCATTGAAAATAACAAGAGCCTTAGGGTTGTTAAAGGAAATTTATCTCCTGGGAAGAAACACATCATTTAACAGCGGTAACATACCAAACCAATGGGATTCTGCAACAGTAATTCTTTTGCATAAAAAAGGTGATAAAGAGGATTTGAAAAATTACCGACCAATTAGCTTGTTACCTGCTATTTATAAAATCTTCACAAAAGTTCTAACACATCGCCTGCAGAAAAAATTAGATGCAGCTCAACCAAGAGAACAAGCTGGATTTCGAAGTGGATTCAGTACAGTGGAATATATTCAAGTATTAAGAGAATTAATTGAAAGAACACATGAATATGAACTTCCATTGTGTGTTGCATTTATTGACTATGAGAAGGCCTTTGACTCTATAAAAACATCAGCAGTCATCAACTCTTTAAGATCAACAGACATTGAGGATGTGTACATTGACATGGTGAAACGTGTGTATAAAAATGCAAGTGCAAAATTTCGGTTACATAAAGATACCAAAACTATCAAACTTGGCAAAGGGGTGAGGCAGGGAGATACCATTTCTCCAAAACTTTTTACTTCTGCTTTACAGATGATTTTTCAGCTGATAAATTGGAATAACAAGGGAATAAAAATAAATGGTGAATATTTAAATCATCTGCGGTTTGCTGATGACATTGTTATTTTTTCAACGGACCCATTAGAACTCCAAGACATGGTACAAGAGCTCTCAACTAGAAGTGAAGAAGTTGGACTCAAGATGAACCTACAAAAAACTAAGATCATGTTCAATAATTTTGTAGAGGAAACAAAAATACAAGTTGACAACACTGAGCTAGAAATTGCTGATTCATATATTTACCTTGGCCAGCTGATTTCAATGGATGGCAACATTATGAAAGAACTCAACAGACGTATTAAACTTGGCTGGAGTGCATTTGGAAGAAACAGTTTTATCCTGAAGGGGAAATTGCCTTTGTGTCTAAAAAGAAAGGTCTTCAACCAGTGTGTATTGCCAGTCCTCTCTTATGGATCAGAGACATGGAGTCTAACAGTTGGAGCAATACGAAAGTTACAGACAACGCAAAGGAGCATGGAGAGGTGCATGCTTGGAATAACTAGGAGAGATCGAAAAAGAAACACTTGGGTGAGAGAGCAAACTAGAGTAGAGGACATCATTGTTAAAGTAAAAGGACTGAAATGGCGATGGGCTGGGCATATTGCAAGAAGAACTGATCAACGATGGACAACAGAAATTCTGAACTGGATTCCAAGAGACCACCGAAGACCTAGAAAACGTCCTCAAACTAGATGGGTGGATGAAATAAGAAAACAGGTTGGGGTGACGTGGAAGCGAATTGCTCAGGATAGACTTGTGTGGAAAGCATTTGGAGAGACCTTCATCCAGCAGTGGATAGATAATGGTTGAATATGATGATGATGATGATATATATATATATATATATAATATGGCGTTCAATAGTTACGAAAATTACCATCAGATATAATAAACGTAGACTTCATTGCCCTAGTTTCTAATTAAGATTACCGATGTAGAAGATCTGAAACCTGCTAAACGTACCACACCACTCCTTCCCAAATATAGTCAGTCATAAAAGTAAACAATGCAAAAAAAAAGATTTAATATCTCTTTCCAATCCCACTTCGTCCAAAATGTTCGTCCTTACATTCCCGTCTCATCACTATATTCTTTATTAAAGACTTGGCATCCTTTGCTATTCCATACTACAGTGGAACCTGTTAAACTGACCACCTTTGTTAATTGACAACTTGAATAAAATGATCACTTTTCATAAGAGAGAACTGACAGGGACGTATCCATGCCCATGCGTCGTATATAGTGACCATTGCAGTCCAGTCCCAAGTGTAGTCACTTTTAGAAGATTTTACTACATTTTATCCCAACCAATAGGCGTCGATCTGGTTGCGATGTTGATTTGCGGAAATGTTTAAAATTGGTACTTTACTGAATGCAAGCCATTTTTCGGATATTTCCTTGCATGTACCAGAACAATTGTTTCCCATCTCACTTTGCTTGGCACAAAATGTCCTCTGCTATTCTCACGCCGCAAAAATCATCCAAATAACCAATCTTGATCTGCATTTCCCATGACGCTTATTGCTGCCCCATCAGATTTTCCTAGTCGAAGGATGAAATTTTCAGAATAACTATTATCTCTAAGCGTTCTGCTTATCTCTACATTTCTCGATTCGATATCGCTGCTATCTGTGGACGGCCAACGGATGGCCGTCGTTACTCATCATGGTAATTTCGCCAGTGGGAACAGATGTCTCAAGAGCTATTTGAATTGGAAAATATCTGAAGACTGTAGAAAACGAAGGAAAATGAGACATAAATAAAACGTTATGAAAAAGGTTATTTTAAAGTTTAATGAGTGCCAAAAAGCTCAAGACTAAGCAGACGTTGGTCAAACAGAGCCAACGAGAGAGGGGAGGGCAGAAGGGACTGCAGCCCGAGGAGGGGGCGGCTCGAATGAAATCCAAGGGCCCGTGCTGGCAAAGATCTATGCTGTGGGGGCCCGGCCCATGGAAGGGGTCATGGGGACCAGTCGAAGTGATCCTAGGGGCCCACTTTGGTTCTTGGAGCCCCTGTGGACAATAAAACCGAAACACCGAGTTTAATCATTGCTGAACTTCAAAGAGAATATCTTATTGTCCAATAAATACTAAAGCTGCTTGAATACGATGTCCGGGGTTAAGAAAGGATTAAGAAATAATATATGAATATTCAAATACTATAGCAGAAACGAATCCAGGTTTTACTTCTTTGTATGAATTACGTCCTTTCTTTCACCTCCATTAAGGAGTTAAAATACGTAAGACCTACCCTCCGAGAACAATATCCTAATCTATCGATGAATGAATAGTATTTTGCATTTTAGTACAAATTAATTACTCAAATTAATTAAACTCTGGGTAAGTTTTTCATCTTGAGGCATCGAAATATCTCGATAAACACGCATCGTACGAAAAAAAATGTTATAACAAGCTCATCATACTTTTGAGATGGCAATCCATCCCCATAAAGTTCTTGAGTGTTCGCAAATTTGTCACCTTTTAAGCCTCTCCCAAGGCGCTGACCATGGCAGCTCTCCCGTTGCCAATGCCTGGTTACGCCTCTGAACGTAACAATTCAAAATTAATAATTCAATTGGCCACCAAAAACTTCACTGCCGCCTTTACAAACTCCTCGTTTGAAGTTCGCTGCAGTCAAAAATTAGCCTTCTTAGTCTATTGCCAAATCTTCCAGTCTGTGTGTGTGTGTGTGTTTGTGTAACAGCTAAAGAGGTAATTGTCATTTAGAAGAGTATAAAGCTCACAGTCTAAATTTCATATTAGAATTTCACATTCAAATATAATTAAAATATTGAGAATTATTTTATTATCTAATAATATGTTCATTCAACTCTGTTAGATAGGAAAAGGTATGTCCAACAGAAGCAAATATATTTGAAGGTGAAAAAGCTGAGCCAATGAAAATTGTATTTGAAAGTTTGAACTATCCTCTTGAATTGAGTTTCCCAAATTTCACCATCCCCAATATTTGGCGAGAAATAAGTAAGTTATTTACGAACCGAACCATTGACTTTTACAGTATTAAATTTTTTCCATAGTAAATCAAAATCCAAACCTTGTGTCCATAACCCTCATAGTCATAATTCAAAATCGATAAAGTCATAGGCGCATGGAGTGTGGGTCATAAACCCCATGTCATTGGGAGAAAATTAACAATAGGTCTATGGGCCCAAACTATGATGTAGAGGTAATCCCTGTCATTCGAATAAACCCCCCTTAAGAACTTTCTGCGTACATTACTGGATCGAGGGTAATTTTTGGATACTAACTTTTCTTATCAAGCTATTTATTATTTACCTACAGGACCGACTTGCGAATTTTTGGATGATAAAACATGAGCGAAAATAAAAGAATCTTCGGAACATAAAAGTTTACGATTGGCAGGTGGAGGATATTGACGGATCCAGTACGAATCCCAGAGATGGGGAGGGTGGAAATTTGTATAAAAATGCGCAAAGTAATTTTAAACTGCAGAGTTGGGGGCGTCCCAGTAGCGCAGCTGGTGACGCTTCCGTCTACGGAACTTGCTTACGTGTACTGGGCGGAGGGTTTGTTCCTTTTAGTACCGGGCCCCCCCCTTGTCCGCACGGAACCCCTTTGAAATTCACCCTTCCCCTATCGCCTGCCCTGCCCTTCGTAGCAAAATACTGAAACACTCCTTAGGTAAACTTCCTTAATCGATGTCGAGAATTTGATTTTGCAGACTAAACATTGCTTTTGAACCAAAAGGGCTCCCACGGATTTAGGGGGGGCCCCTATGTTTGTACTGCACCTCTGAGGGAAGTTTCCAGCCCTACGTAGATCCCTGAAATCTTTATCCATGAAATTATGCCAATTGTAGGATCGAGCCGCCAATTTCGGCAATCACAAAAAATGTCAACATGCCTCGAAACCAGTTCGACGCTTTATTTAGCAACCCCACGCCGGAGGTGGAATTTAGAGGCGGGCTACTTCTTGGTTTCTAAGCTGTATTAGTGATTATAGATCAGGCCTCTGCGAACTAAAAGTACGTATAATTTTATGGATATTCATTCCCGACTCCCCATGTAAAGGGTCATTATGGTTCATTCTGCACAAGCATCACGGCTATATACTTTTAATCCGGGGTTTCCGGAACACCCTGTATATGATGTTAATCACACTTAAATAGATGTGTTTTGGCGCAGTATAGCCCAGATGCTCTTGCGCCATAA
Source organism: Dysdera silvatica (assembly GCA_006491805.2). Taxonomy (NCBI): domain Eukaryota; kingdom Metazoa; phylum Arthropoda; class Arachnida; order Araneae; family Dysderidae; genus Dysdera; species Dysdera silvatica. The sequence goes on from QLNU02013820.1 coordinate 18,695, forward strand.
AAAAGCCAAACAAACAAATAGATCTAACTATACAATGTATAATTGTGGTATGTAAAGCGTAATATGTGGTCTGAAACAAATAAAAAATATCGTTGTTATTGTTATTAGTATTATTATTATTATCATAAAAGTATCTTCGCATACACATAGGAATGTCCGAATAATTTTGATAAGCTAGTGCATGTATAAATATAACTTATGCTGCGTTTCTTCACGACAATACCAATGCCAACGTCTGAAAAAAATACACGTTAATTTCACGCTTGTTTGCATTTTCATACATTCTAAGGACGTTTCAACAGTCTTCGACCTTTCATTACCTACGGTGGCGCAGTGTGGTAACGCGTTCTCCTAGTGCGCCGCTAATCCGGGTTCGACTCCCAGCAGTGCAAAAAGAACGCTTACTCAGAGATCTCATAAAGATCGCACTGCTCACTGTAGTCCGGGGTTTGGTTCCCTAGGCCTTAAGAGGTTCGGATTCCTCGGAAAACAGTAGGTCCCGGCGCAGCATGACCACTGTAGTCTTTGAGCCGTAAAACCAAAAAACAAACAAACCTTTCATGGACAAGAAGGGCTATTAAAAATAATATGTAATGTCGAAAATCCACAGCTCAGACAACAAGAACTCAGATAATTAAAAATGTGAAAATAAACATTTCGACTAAAGTTGTAATGAGTTAATTACCAATAATTTAAATATTAATTATTTTGCGTGTACCTTAAAATGCATCTGAGCATTTCACCTAAACCTAATACGATGAAAAAATAAGTTATGTTTCATTATCGTAAGTCATAGAATAGAAAATATACGGAGGAAATCATGCATAATTAAAGTCTCTATAATGAAACTCTGTTACTACGTGTTCGGTTGTATCGTCCAAAATTCTGGTTCCTTCACTAATTATTTGTGAATAATTATTTGTAAGTTACAACGCCAAAATTGCGGTGGCATCTCGAATAACATCGCAAGCTTTTTCACTTGTATTGTAATCAAAATTTTAATTGAAAAGTATTGTCTTTAGACTATAAAGTTATTTTTTTGCAACTAAACAGTTTTATACCAATTTTACGATTCGTCCCTTTTAAATTTCGCCACGTAAATGCCTATAATTATTGTTTGCACAACATTTTCATTCCAATTTACGTAAGTTTCTAATGGTCGTTTAGAATTGGTTAATAATCTGGTCACAACATTGGGAATTGGGATTTAAAACTCTGAACAAATCGGCGATACTTTGTTAGAAATATTGCCGCCATTTGTGCTGTCGTAGCACTCTTCCTAATATTCGGTTTAAGTTATGCGTTTCAGGTCTAGTACGGAATACTAAGTACACGTAAAGGGAAAGACGGGTGACAAATACTTCACACTGTAAATTATTTCCTTTATTGTAACCTGGATATAATTTACAGTATTCTCTCTGACAGAATGGCTAAACATGTAATTATTATTTCACGATTTCACAAAAACTATGATAATTTTATGTATTTTAAAATTATATGCCTAAAATTACTTAGAAAGTTGTATAAAAGCGCATACGGTTAATATTAATTATTGCATTTAATTATATCACAATATTAATATTATTAAGCTAACAGTTTTTTCATATTAGCCGATGATGTGGCAACAATAGATGTTAAATTACTCGTAAAGAAAAGAACGATTTTCCGGCGCCTGGTGGGACCCGAACCCACGACCTTCTAATTGCTGGTCCGGAGTGCTCTACCTATTAAGCTGCAGGCGCAACCACTCTCCCTTACGAGTATATATGGTAGAGCAGTAGTCACAGTACTGCCACACCAATAGCGAACTTGTCCATGGAAAGCTATATATATATATACTCGTAAGGGAGAGAGAGTGGTTGCGCCTGTAGCTTGGTAGGTAGAGCACCTGACCGGCAATCAGGAGGTCGTGGGTTCGGGTCCCACCAGGCGCCGGAAAATCATTCTTTTCTTTACGAGTAATTTAACATCTACTGTTGCCACATCATCGGCTAATATGAAAAAACTGTTACCTTAATAATATTAAAATCTAGTTCGCCATATCGGACATTCTTGCTTCTTTGACTTGTCGCTTTGGCAACGGTAGTCACAGTACTGCCACACCAATAGCGAACTTGTCCATGGAAAGCTATATATATACTCGTAAGTGGGGAGAGTGGTTTCACCTGTAGCTTAGTAGGTAGAGCACCTGACCGGAAATCAGGAGGTCGTGGGTTCGAGTCCCACCAGGCGCCGGAAAATCATTCTTTTCTTCACGAGTAATTTAACATAAATATTAATATTGCTATTATTAATTATTACAATTGTTAATATTATTGCATTTAATTATATTACAATATCCGCATATTTAATTCATATTACATATATATAGTAATTTCGATGACGTCGTTCTAGTTATTTCACCAATGTAATAAAAACAGTTAATTAATAAAAAAATTTACTTTTTTTTAAACAAAACCTTTAACTTTCTTGAAGTAATTTTTGCTTTAATAACATCATCTTTTGCTTTCCAAATTACAAAAAATTCGAGTTTTACACCAAGTTTACGAGAAAAAAATGTCCCTTCGACCCCAGCTGGTCAGCTTTTTCAGTTTAAAATAATCTAATTCAGCGATTGTTCAGCTGTGATCCGGGAGACTTTACAAATATTCCACAAAGTTTCGGAAAATACTGAGCAAGAGCACTTACTCATTAATGCTAAGGATAAATTATAAAGGAGTAAAAAGTTCATGTATTAAATGGTGAAAATCAGTGATGAAACACTAGAAATAAATATGTATGATGCAAAGTCCAGGCTTTAAACTTTGAGTTAATTCTTTGGGTCCGCGAGGACAAGTGATCTCTGGAGGGGGTCCGCGAGGGCAAGTGATCTCTGGAGGGGGTCCGTGCTCTAGGAAAGTTAAAGAACCGCTGATCTAGTTCATTGTATCAGAACTTTGTTGCGTCCGATTACTATTGTCTTTCAGATAAGCCAGCGATTTAAAGTCATTCAGTGCATATTCTAGTGCGATGATTTCTAGAAGACAGCGGAATCTCAAGAGCTAGGATTGCAATCTCCTCCTCCTCCCTCTTCCTCTCTTTTCGGTATTAAGTTGAGAAGTTACATTATTCATTACTAGTGTTTTTCGACAGCGTATTTTGAAGGTTTTTCTACTTTCTTGCTTGCCCCCACAACAAATATATACACAACAAAATTCTTATTATCTGAGCTCAAAGAAGCAAAAAAATTAATAATGTAAATGCGAATGATGGATTATTGAAAATAACGTAATTGAGCACCACAAGAGACCACATATTTGTCATGACGCTGAAACCCAGGTTAGTATACAAAAATTTAATCTTGTTAATTTCCTTAATGTCGTTTCAAACTGCAGTTCCTTCACTCTATGTGAAAAGAACTGTGATGCTCAAACGCATGTATGTGTATGTGGCAAATCGTATTTAACACACTGACAGATAACCAACTTCAATATACATAGTCTTTGAGCTTTTCAATATCAGAGACAGCTATAGAAAAAAATCTCTATCGCTGCGTAGTGGTGGTTTCTGCGACATCTGAACAAGGCAAAATCCCCCCAAAAAAAAGAAAAGGAAAGAAAAGAAGGGACACAGACAGAGTGAGAAAGAGAGAAAGTAAAGAGAAAGAGAATAACCGTGAAAAAGGGGGACACAAGTAATTGCGGATAACGCAATTTCAGAAACTGGAAAAGAATATAATAGCAGAAATACTAAAAAAGTAAAATCAGAAAACATCCTTTATTATTATTATTATAAATGCACACACACACACACACACACACACACACACATATATACATACATTAGTAAAGGATGTTTTCTGATTTTACTTTTTCAATATTTCTGCTATTATATTCTTTTTTTCCAGTTTCTGAAATTGCGTTATCCGCAATTACTTGTGTCCCCCTTTTTCACGGTTAATTGACGTTTTACTGTACAAATAAAGAAATAAGTCTAAACTACAATGTTTCTTACTAAAACTTAATTTGTAGATCCTCTTGTAGTTCCAACTACGCTCATGTAAAATTTAACATTCACGTTGGAAAATAAAATTGCTGGCAACTTTTATTCCCACGCTCACACCAAATTTCAGCCGAAGTTAGTGGCATAACCAACTAAGTTAACCTGTACTTCATTTATTAAGATTTATGCCACTTAAATCCTTGTTAGCACGTAAGGATGATTGAACGATATGTCGCTTTTGCCGTTGTCAAATTTTTACTGAGATCTTGGATAGATAAAGATTGGAAGCTGGCCAGCTATAGATTACGGGAACTTTTCCAACTCATTGTGATTTCCGATCATGGTCCTCTAGTTTGTTTGGTAGCAGATACAAGAACTTAAAAGTACAAGATAAGGAATTTAATTCCAGCGACGGAACTTTCATTGGCTATCTGCCATATATTAGCTAATTACGTTTCGGCCCAAATGGCGTGGAAATTCTGCTCCTCCGCCCGCCCCCATGTTAGCCGATAACCAGTTGACATGAGAGCGAGCTGCGGTTGTTTTGTAAAGAAAAGCGTCAATACGGTTTTACATAGAAAACATCCTATTTACCTGATTGGTGATTTACCTTAATTATCAATGCAGTCACTAATCGAGAAATTTACAAATATCCAATTACGCAGGTGTTTTGTGTTTACTCGCAATCAAAGAGTATCACAATTTACCAAATCGTGTAATTTCATCTCCATTAACTTTTCTCCCTTTTAGAAAAAGTAAAGCTGCAAACATTTTTATGTATTATTTATAGTCAGGGCTGTCCTAAAAAGAATTGTTGAGCGTATGCGGTGCTGTCTTAATCAAAAGGTATTGTAATTGCGGGGTCACTGGACTTGGTAACGTCACCGCTTCACGCTGACTGATCGTCTATCGCCTATCCAAGCCCAAGTTGTCAGTTGCCACTTTCACCAGTCCTTCATTCCTCTCTTGGTCGTACGCAGGATATTATTTTGAGGCTTAGGAGGATTTTTCTCATTTCCTCATTTGTTTCCATTAATGTCTCTATAAATAACTAGCAAAAAAAGGTTGAACTTTGTTGAAAGTTGCCCAAAAACTTTCATGAGACCTTTCATACTCTCATATATACTCGATCTATAAATATACTCGGTATTTTTCAAAATTTCTTGAGAGTATGCGACGCACACAGCACGTACCCCCTTTGGGGACAGCCTTGTTTATAGTGCCAACAGATACGTTATGAGCATAGAAATTAATCATAATAACACATATCGAGTATGATGCATGAAAGAAGCATGCGATATGCTTTTCTTTCATGTTTTATTTATGGACTTGCACTATAAATTTAGCAGTTCAAAACATAGGACCTAGAACTTCTTTCGACCTAGGCTTTCAACATTAAATCTCAGATCTATGCATCTTTCATGGCAATTTTCCATTCCGTGTGAAAATTGACACAAATTTTCAACATGATTTGATTGATCACCATACCTGAGATCTATAATGTCTCAATTCATGATATTGAAACCAAACTTTACATAGCCAAATCGACGGCAGATTATGGTCTGAAAAGATTGAAGAAAAGTGGTGTTATTTCTGGAGGAAAAGAACGCTCTGTGAGGTCAAGGCAAATTCGTATATTGTTATGAAATAATATATTCGAGCATATCTAGAGTATATTCAAAAACGGTATACCGAAACAAATGTATTTTAAAGCTTCTTTGACAGAAAACATATTTCAAGCCCTCTTTCTATGTAAATATAACAAGGAAATTATATTTTTGCAAAAAA
>QLNU02013822.1:7347-20599 GCA_006491805.2 Dysdera silvatica
AAAATGTAAAAAAGAAAGAATAAAATGATGCATAGTGTTCGATGCATCTTCTCATTCACTAAGAAACCCTTCCTTAAATGACACCCTGGAACAAGGGCCTAATTTACTACCTGAAATTTTAGCCACATTATTAAGATTTTGACTTTACAAGCAAGCACAAGTGACGTAAGTCAAGCCTTTTTACAACTTAAACTAACAGAGATGCAACAAGAGTTGATGTCACTTATCAATCTACTTTTAGCTAAATGGTCAACAAATTCGCGAACACTAAAAAATATTTGGGAATGGCAAAATATTGGATTCATAACTGAGACACAAGTGTTTGGTGTTAATTGGAACACTTTAACATCAGAGTCATTCTACGTGAAATCATCCAATTTTATATTAAATGGTTGTTTGACCATTTTGTTAATTTTTTATATTTTCACTATAGGTGGTCTTTCTAGTGACTTTCTCAAAACTATTTTTGAAATTTATCTGCTGCCATTTTGGATTTGCACTCATTTTTCTTCACATTGGCAAGCAAAAATGACCGTTACAAGGGTTTTGAAGAAAGGCTGCCATGTAGTTTCTATTACAAATAGCATGTTCTGGTTTTCACTGTCTTAAAGTAGAGATCCTTGCCTTTCAAAAAATGTATATGTATGTGAGATGAAGTTTTGGTAAATGAGACCTTAATGGACTTAAATATAGCCCTCATAATGAGAAATTTTGCCGATTTTAAAGGTCTGTGAAATGAAAAGGGCTTGAAACAACAGAATAGAATTTTTTTTCAAGTACTATAACTAGAAGAGTCTCCAGCCATGGTGAAAAAAATCCTGAGTTATAAGCCTTTCTGGCCGATTTTGAGCTCCGAAATTTCAAAAAATCTCAAAATTTGTGAATTTCAAGGTCAAGTATCTCAAAAGGGGGGGACCTGTCAAAAATCAGAATTTTTGGCCATGGATACTCCTACTAGTACTTAGTAAAACCTGTGAAATTCATTTTGGGAATCAGACTGATGTTCATGTTACAAGCTGTCAAATATCTTTAAAAATAATAAAGTAAAAACATGATAAAAGTAGGCTTAAAATGGCCTCACTTCCATAATTTTATAAGGGTAAAAAGAATTTAAAAGATAGGAATTTTACATAATGCAGAGTTATATATTTTTTTAATACATGTGATGTAGTGGAAAACAAAACAAAATAAAAAAATTAAATTAAAAACCAAAAGGGAAAATAAAACTAAAACCAAAAGTGAAAACGAAACTAAAGCAAGAAGTGAGAATAAAACTAACACGAAAGGTTGAAAATGAAACTAAATCCAAAAGTGAAGATCAAACCAAAAGTAAAAATCAAACCAAAACCAAAAGTTGCAGCCAGCTAATCAGTGTGTTGTGAACTCCCAGAGAGTAAACATGCATACTGATAATGCTTGTAAGATTTAGTAGTTATGACAAATATTATGAGAATAATCATGGAGTGTTTAGTAGGTTGTTATGTTGGTGAGAGTTGTCAAAATGATTCTTATAGAAAGTCAATTATTAAGTCATCATCAGATTTAGTAAGTGATTCAGAACTTTTTCTTCTCAGGAAAAGAGTTGAACTCGAAGAAATAAATAGCATTTGTACATATCATTATAAGAAGTATACCGAAAAATACCGACACTTGTCTGGAAATTCATGTTATAACCCATTTTCCTTACATAAAAAAGTGATCAAAAAAACCTTGAGAGAAGTAACTGTGGAAATGTGTGCAAAATGCCTTATGTTAAAACTTATACCAGTAAAATCTGTCTGTTCTACATGCCGTAAAAGACTTGCTAACAGTAATGCGACTGATGATGATAGTGCTGAAGAAGCACCTTTCACATCTCCTGAAATAGCTGTGGGATCTGTAAATGAAGCAGCTGGAATATTAGGAGTATCACCTATCAAAATCGGGAAACTTAGTGATAATAAAAAACATTTGGAAGTTAAGTGTACGGTAAAAAAGTTTTCTTGTGCAATTAAACAGAAACTAGGTGACTTGTTCAATGAACAGTATAAGTTGGAGGATGAAGAAGAAAAAAAAGACGAGGAAACAAATAGGAAAGGGCAAGATGTTGCCGAAAGAGACATAGAGTATTTAATACAGAGTTTAAAAGAAATGATTAAAAGTTCCACATCCAATAGTGAAAGAATTAAAGTCATCAGTGTAGTCCCAAAGAGATGGTCAATAACAAAAACAGCACATGAACTAGGTGTGAGTGAGCACCTGGTGAAGAAAACACGAACACTTGTAGAAAAACATGGTGTCATTCCTGAAGTGAATTTAGTGAAACCAGGGAAAAGATTAAAAGAAGAAACTAAAGATTTGGTTATAAAATTTTACAACAGTGATAAAGTAAGCAGAATGTGCCCCATAACAAAAGACACAAAGTCAGTTTGTCTGGAGGATGGAAGCAAGGAATTTAAGCAGAAGAGACTATGTCTGTCTAATTTGAAAGAGCTGTACCAACAATTTAAAGAAGAGCATCTATCCAAAAGTTGTCACCAGGGGAAATTTTGGCACTGTTTACTGAGTAAAATGCACTAATTTGCATAATCGTGTTTCATGTAGCGATCATATAGATAAAAGAGAAAGGCTGGGATAGTTCTCATCACTCTGAGGTCAACTGCCTTTCAATGGTTCTTACCTTACATAACCGTGCTTTGTTAGCCAGGCTTTATCATCAGCGGAACGAGAATGCCAATGCTGCCCTACATGAATTTCGATGGATGAAGAAATTACGAAAAGGACTGATAAGCATAACAAACTTACAAAACATGATTCAACGATTTAAAACAACAGAAATCCTAGCACGGCAACCAGGCTGGGGACGCAAAGCTGTCAATCAGCAACAAGTTTAAAAAGTTGCAACTGCCATTGTAAAACAGGAGATGGCAAATATGTAGGGTACCAGCACTGCTTGGGCAGTACCTCAGCTCACACATATCCCATACTCATTGGTGTGGAAAATCCTGCATCAGATATTGAAGTTTTACTGGTATAAAATCTGTCCTGTTCAAGAACAAGCACACTTGTGTACAAGAGTCTTTCCACTCACCAAAAATCACAGTGTGGTGTGGTTTTACTCTATGTTTTATCATCGATACTTACATTTGTGGGGAAAATCGCCAAAGTAGACCAGTGACCTGAACCATCAATGCTGACAGGTATACCAATATGCTATGTAACTTTATGGTTCTGCAACTGCAGCAACAAGGATGTCTCGACTCGACCATATTCATGCAGGATGGTACACCACTCCACATTGGCCTTAAGGTACAGCCTGTGTTGCGGCAACATTTCTCTGATAGCAGAATCATTAGTCTTGCATTTACCACGGCATGACCACCGAGGTCACTCAATCACAAACCTTGTGACTTTTGGCTGTGGGGATTTCTTAAAGGTGTTGTGTATCAAGGACATGTCTCCGATATCGTAACTTTGAAAGTTCGAATAATGTTACAGGTGAGACAAATTATTTCCGTTATGTTGTGAGTCATTACAGAAAATGCCTGAAAAATGTATGCAGTTCTTGGAACATCACAATGGTGGTCATCCATTTATTGTTGATAAAATTGATGTGTGCTGTCTCGTTTGCATTTACTTATTCATTATTCACACAAATACACTTTTGCAGTGACAAAATTTCTCCTGGTGGCGAATTCAAATACTTTTTTTTTTTTTTTTTAGAAATCCCATGGTTCACTATGTACGCCTACCAGATTTGGTTATTTTTCGTTCAATACTTCACTCGCTAGAGGGCTCTGAACACCTCACATTATTTTATAATCACCCTGTATATACAACAATGTAAATTTATTTAGTCATAAATCTATAAAAAAAAAAAGAAATCAAACGTTTTAGTGAGATTTTTGGCACTTATTATTTTTAACAAGCCCTTCGATATCAGGTCTTATTGTTGATGTTGCAACCCTAAGAGTGTTTTCAAAGTGGACGTCGGTTATTTCTGGTCTTAACTTTTGATTTTACCAACTTCATTCTTGAAGAATACAGCTGTTTACAGACTCACTGCCATATGCAGAGAGAGGTTGATGGTAGTTGCAACCTCCCATTGCATGGAAATTTTTGTATATATATACGTATGAATATATGCAGTTGTGGCTCTGTAACTTCCCCTTATGAACTTTCTGCATACGCTCATGTGCAGATATAAGTGCTCCCAAATAGTATCATTTTCAGGGCATGCAGTGGATGGTTGGGAAGATGTTCTTATCGACATATTTAGAATAGAATTTAACGAGTTCTAAGGTGAATTTTTTTTAAATCACTGTTGCACTACAAATCAATAAAGTAGCCCTAAGGCTCATACATTCTAGGAAACTAAACTAAAACATGATTGAGGGAAAATTGTGTATCACTTTAGTTCTCTAACATTTTAAAATACTTATTATGAAATGTGAGAGGAATAAAATACATAGATTTAAGGCTCAAAAGGGGGCGAGGGGTGTTATTTTTGTGTGAAACAATTTGTATTTTTTCATGAATCGGCGGGCCGCATAAGCATGTGGGTGGGCCACAGGTTAAGACCCCTGGCTTACATATTTATGTACCTACAGAAATACGTATAAATTTTTTAAAAACAGGCTTTGTAGAGAGTTGAGCCCAATTAAAGCAATTAGCATATCTACTTAATGTTGATTTGCTTTTTCTAACTAATTCAAGTAATTGGTTTTCTATGTTTATTTTAGTAGATGAAAATCTGTAAACCTAAAGCATAATTTTATAATGTGAGGAATACAATTATTTACGTCTATAAAGTATAAATCCTGCATAAAATGCAAAAGCATAGAGCACTTCAGCTTGGTATCTAAACAATTCAGTTCCATAATTTTACGTCCACATGTACATATTTTTTTCCTTGTACGAGGTTTGTAACTAAAGTAGTGACAACATGTAGGCAGGAAAGTCACGCAAGTTCGCACATGCACGAACTGGATATCGATACCACTGGGCGACAGGTAGAGGGCACAAAGCAATCAATCCAGTCAAAAGGGTAGTTGCTGTGTGGAATTGAAATGGAGAGTGTCGTTCATACCGCTCTCAAGCATGCTTACCAAAGGTGATCAGAGATAGAGGATTAATATCTAGGTTGCTTGTGACAAAAATGCATCAGAATGTCATCACGGCTTACGTGAAGCCTGTGGTAACAATGCGTTAGTGTATAGAATGGTTGCGTGATGGTTGGAATGAGACAGCGGATTTACTCTGCACAGGTCACCCATCCATTCCTGATCATCAGATAGAGATTGTGAGAGGGAAATCTTGGAATACCCTCTGTATTCACCTGACATGAGTACTTATGACTTTGAACTGTTCCTTCAGTTGAAGGAAACCTTCAGAGGTATTTGATTCCTGATGTTGCATCCGTGCTCTGAGTACTAAGATATTCAGAGTCGCTGTGATCAAAAGAAACTACCTTGCTAATGGCATCTAGTGGTTTCCCAACATTTGGCAAAAAGCACAAGACTGATGATGATCATCCTGAAGAGATGTAGGGCAATTTTGCTTTTAACTTCAATAAAACTTGTGTACAAGCTACATTACCACTACTTTATTTACAATTCTCATATAGCAAAAGCCCTGCTGCTTCAGAATTAGATTTTATGGGAAAAAAATTTACTTTTTTATAAAATGAAAATTCTTATTTGTTGGTTATTAAATGATTTATTTTTTGTTTGTTTTTTTAGTTTCAGAAAGTACAACAGAAAATCCTCATCGACTGCCATATCCATATGAGCTTGAGCCTGCTATTGGTGAATTAAAACCTGGACAGTACATTTAATAGTTTTAAATTATGTGATACACTCAACACTGCCAGACCGACAATGAACTTTCATGTTTCATAGCTGTATAATTCTGTTAGCAGTAGATATATGTGATACTTAGTAATACTTACTCATTTAATAGTTCCATATTTTATACAGCTTAAATCTTTTGAAATCTAGTCATTAAAGAAAAGATTTATTTTTATATATTATTTCTACTTATATTTACATAGTTTTTTCTGCATGACGCATTTTATATAAAATATACTGCCGTTGAAAAATTGCATTGCAATTTTGGCTATTTATTAAAATACTTACTGTATTTTATATATTTATTTATTCTATGTACTGTCATGGGTGGTAAGTTTAACAATTTTCGGTGAAGTCCCATATTATATTTGTTTATTTTTGTAATACTAAGAAATTATAAGATGTTATGTTGGTATTTATTTTATCCCTAACACGACTAAAATATGAATTTGAAGCTCAAAATTTTTTAATTTGATCAAAGAATAGATCTGCTTTTAAGTTAAACTAGTATATATAATGAATTTGGCCAGTGTTGTATGTATCGTATTTACCCGTGATATTTTAGATATTTTCATACAAAATAAAAATCCGATTTAGTAATAGTCTAATCATATAAAGTATGTATAAAGTAATATATGTAGGATCTTTTATCCACAGTATATTGTATTTGTACAAAATGCCAAATTATGGCATAATGTCCATTTTTTGTTCAGTATGATAAAGACTTTTTTTTAAAAAAAAAATCTATTGTTTATATATAGTCTGTGAAAATATAGAATTGTTCATTATTGGTAGTCCATGAATCGTAATCATTATAATACACAATGCATATTTTCAATTGTACTATTCCACTTTATCAGTCAGCGTTTATATTTAGTATGAACAAACACCAAGGATTAATCTGTCTCTAGCCTTTTTGGCTGAAAGGCAACATTAACCAAAATTCAGCTAGAAAAACTACTGAGAAATTGGCCGAAAAGTTCCAACTAAAATTAGAAAGGTGGTGGTGGCGAGGTCACCCAACTGCACGAAACGGTATGGTCAAGGGGAAAGGTCATCATATTACCCTCCACATTGAGGGTGCAACGTGCCCTTACTTGGAGCACCGAGCTACTTAAAAATTCCCAGAAATATCATACACTCAGGAGACAAAATGCTTCGATGTGAAATAAGGGTACCTCTCATCCAGTTGCTTGTAACTCCAAATAACATGCTGCAAAAATGAACTGTCCTGCGTATGTAAAAAATGTACTATGCGGGTACACTGCTATGTCCATAATATGTGAATTCGAATTGTCAATTCCAGAGTATACTGTAGGTTGTGAGAGGAGATGTATTGAAATAAATATTAAAACAGATATTCGTAATAGACTCCATGTCACCATTGTAAGTCATTTGATGCACATATCAATCAATGGGCCAGAGGGAAAGGAATTTGATTTTAAGGCTGCATATCCTGCCTAGCGTATGCACCAGCGTTGAAGAATCAAGTCAAAGTATAAAAATAATTAAATGTCACTGCATAAAGTTGATTGCTTTTGACCAAAATTTCTAGTAAACTTGAAAACACCTTTTCTGATTCGGCTAGAACTTTCAGGTACAAGTTAGCCGAAAAGCTACAAAAATATTTTTGGCAGGTTACTCCTTGGAACAAGCATTCGATTAAATTAGCTTTCTATGAACACTTTTACTTCAACTTTGTATGTGTTGAGCTTTTGCTTATTTATTTATATGAATACTTAAATTTGATGCATGTTTCAGTTAATTATGAATTTTTATATTTTTAACGCTTTTTTTTTTAAATTTTATTTATCAGGTCATTGATACAGACTTGAGGAGAAACCATGAAAAAAATCCATGTACATAAGGGCTTGACAAGTCCAGGACTCCCCAAAATAAAAAACAAACATGGCAACACAAAACAGTTATCCAGATATGCATGCAGTAAAGACAAACAATAGCATAAAATCAAAATATTAAACAATATATCATATTCAACCATTATCTATCCACTGCTGGATGAAGGTCTCTCCAAATGCTTTCCACACAAGTCTATCCTGGGCCATTCGTTTCCACGTCACCCCAACCTGTTTTCTTATTTCATCCACCCATCTAGTTTGAGGACGTTTTCTAGGTCTTCGGTGGTCTCTTGGAATCCAGTTCAGAATTTCTGTTGTCCATCGTTGATCAGTTCTTCTTGCAATATGCCCAGCCCATCGCCATTTCAGCCCTTTTACTTTAACAATGATGTCCTCTACTCTAGTTTGCTCTCTCACCCAAGTGTTTCTTTTTCGATCTCTCCTAGTTATTCCAAGCATGCACCTCTCCATGCTCCTTTGCGTTGTCTGTAACTTTCGTATTGCTCCAACTGTTAGACTCCATGTCTCTGATCCATAAGAGAGGACTGGCAATACACACTGGTTGAAGACCTTTCTTTTTAGACACAAAGGCAATTTCCCCTTCAGGATAAAACTGTTTCTTCCAAATGCACTCCAGCCAAGTTTAATACGTCTGTTGAGTTCTTTCATAATGTTGCCATCCATTGAAATCAGCTGGCCAAGGTAAATATATGAATCAGCAATTTCTAGCTCAATGTTGTCAACTTGTATTTTTGTTTCCTCTACAAAATTATTGAACATGATCTTAGTTTTTTGTAGGTTCATCTTGAGTCCAACTTCTTTACTTCTAGTTGAGAGCTCCTGTACCATGTCTTGGAGTTCTGATGGGTTCGTTGAAAAAATAACAATGTCATCAGCAAACCGCAGATGATTTAAATATTCACCATTTATTTTTATTCCCTTGTTATTCCAATTTATCAGCTGAAAAATCATCTGTAAAGCTGAAGTAAAAAGTTTTGGAGAAATGGTATCTCCCTGCCTCACACCTTTACCAATTTTGATAGTTTTGGTATCTTTATGTAACCGAAATTTTGCACTTGCATTTTTATACACACGTTTCACCATGTCAATGTACACATCCTCGATGTCTGCTGATCTTAAAGAGTTGATGACTGCTGATGTTTTAATAGAGTCAAAGGCCTTCTCATAGTCAATAAATGCAACACACAATGGAAGTTCATATTCATGTGTTCTTTCAATTAATTCTCTTAATACTTGAATATGGTCCACTGTACTGAATCCACTTCGAAATCCAGCTTGTTCTCTTGGTTGAGCTGCATCTAATTTTTTCTGCAGGCGATGTGTTAGCACTTTTGTGAAGATTTTATAAATAGCAGGTAACAAGCTAATTGGTCGGTAATTTTTCAAATCCTCTTTATCACCTTTTTTATGCAAAAGAATTACTGTTGCAGAATCCCATTGGTTTGGTATGTTACCGCTGTTAAGACATTTGGTAAAGAATTTTGCAAGTATGTCTTCTACATATTCTCCAGCTTCTTTTAGGATATCTAATGTAATACCATCATCACCAGGGGCTCTTCCTTTCTTCATATTTTTTATTTCAAATGAAACTTCTTCTTTTAAGATTTTAGGAGCTGTTCCTTCGACTATCTCAGAGTCTTCGTTTAATCCACTGTTACTTTCATATAGTTTTTTGTAGAATTCTTCAACTCTTCTAAGTATTTCTTCCCTATTTCTTGTTACGGTGCCATCCTCTCCTTTTAATGCAATGATGTGTTTCTTCCCAATAGACAAACTCCCTTTAACAACCCTAAGGCTCTTGTTGCTTTCAATGGCCTTCCTTACTAGCTCACAGTTGAATTTTCTTATGTCTTCTTTCATGCTTTTGCGCAGAGTTTTACAAAGTTCTATGTACTCAATCCTGGAACTGGTATTTCGATTGTCCACCTTCATATCTCTTCGCCTTTTCATGAGCTGTTTCGTCTTCTCAGATAATTTGCTATTGTGCTTTTTACAGGTTACACCACCAATTTCCCCAGCAGTTTCAACTATTGTCTTAACAATGTTTTCATTTGCTTCTGAGATATCAATTTCTTCAATAAGTCCTTCCAGTGCAGAAAAGCGATTTTTTAATTCCAACTTGAATGCCTCGGTATTTACTTTCAGTTTCATTAGATCCACCCTCTGCCCATCGGTGGCGCAGTGTGAAAACTCTTCCACCTAGTGTGATATTAACCCAGGCTTGACAACTCCCAAAGTGCAAAGAACACTTACTCAGAGATCTCATAAAGATTGCACTGCTCACTGTAGTCCGGGGTTCGGTTTCCTAGGCCTTAAGAGGTTCGGATTCCTCGGAAAATAGTAGGTCCCGGCGCAGCATGACCACCATAGTCTTCGAGGTGTAAAATCACAAAGAAAGAACCAAATCCACCCTCTTACTTCCTTGTTTCCTAATGAGCTTCTGTCGTTCTAATTTAGTATTTAAGTGCACTTTACATCTCACCATTCGATGATCACTTCCAGTATTAAATCTGTTCAGTACGCTGCAATCTTCAATAATTGATTTCTTGTTTGCCAGGATATAGTCAATTTCGCTGGTTCCTCCATTGGGGTGTTTCCATGTCCATTTTCTTTGCGGTTTCTTCTTAAAAAATGAATTCATGATGCTAAGGTTTTCAGCTTCTGCAAATTCGATGAGTTGATCGCCACGTTCATTCCTTTCCCCATATCCGTATTTACCAACCGATGTCTCTCCTTGTTCCTGTTGTCCAATTCTTGCATTGAAATCCCCCATGATGAGCTTGATATGTTGTTTCCCTTTGGTGTGTAACTCTTTGATTTCTTCATAAAATTCTTCAACCTCTTCGTCGGTATGGCTTGATGTTGGTGCATATACCTGTACTATTTGAAGTTGGTATCGCTGGGTTAGTTGAACAACAAGCCTCGCTGCTCGATCTGATGTACTTTCAACTTCCAGAAGACAGTCTTTAATTCTTTTGTTGATTAAGAAGCCAACACCACTTGTTCTTCCAGTTTCCGTTCCTCTATAATAAAACAAATGTCCACTTTTAAGTTCCACCAACTCTTCACCTTTTCTTCTAACTTCACTGAGTCCTACAATGTCCCATTTGATCTTGTCTAGTTCCTCTTCCAATTCCTGAAGTTTTGCTTCAGAAGCAAGGGATCGTCCATTATACGTTGCCAAGGTCAATAACAAACGGCAGCCTGGGCCATTCCAGTGATTCTTAGCACCCCCTGCTTTCATGCCACACTGACCGCTGCCTTGATCAGGAGCACTCCAGCACCTGGAGACTAGGGGCCATGGTTTTTGGTGTGTCAACATAATGGAGGAATTAGCCATAATTTCACCACGCTGGCTAGACGGGTTGGTGAATTAGCCCTCCCCTTCCGCCTTTCTATCCGTGCAGCAAATATTAATTTGCCACATAAATAGAAAGCTCAGCCTGCACCACTTGAAGGCGGGGTAGGACACTAGGTTACTGGCCCGGCCGGTTCCACACATCGTCACATACGTTCAGCGTGTGGGTCTCCTTCCAGTTAGATACCAGCAACCCTTTTGCAGGCCAAACAATATATACGCACATATGTACAGGGTATCTCAGCACCAGGGCTACAAACTTCAAGGGGTCATGGTACTCATCAAAGTAAACGATAATTGTCATAGAACCTAAAGTTGCAAACCACTCACATCGCGAGTTCTAAAACCATCCAACATGCACAAATATTTACAACCAGTTCATAATAAGTGTAACATGCATTGTCCTAATTGGCTATGCACTTGATCAGCTGACCTGCGTAGTGTCTGGCACTCTTCACGTATTGTTTGTAAATATTTGTGCACGCTAGATGGTTTTAGAACTGTCACTGTGGGTAGTTTGCGACCTTAGGTTCTATGATAAATATCGTTCACCTTGATGGATACTATGACCCCTTGAAGTTTGCAACCCTGGTGCTGAGACACCCTGTATGTATATATATAAAATTATTATAATTTAAAGACCGACGAAATGATAAAGGAACAAGATAAAATTAAGGATTCATGCTAAAACCTAAAAACTGACAATGATTCACTAAAAAAGAACCGTGAAAGATCACATTCAGTAATAGAAACAAGAAAGGAAGAAGTAAATGGAAGCTTTTCAAACATGGATTGTGATATAGAATTTCTAAGTAATAAAAATTTTGAGTTAAAACAAAGGATTAAACATATGAATATCTACAGTCATTGAAAAGGCATGATTATTTCAGGTTATCCAAAAAAGGAAAACGAAGACAGTGCTAACAAAGTAATAAAAATTTGTAAAGAATTGGATGTAAACATAGCAAAGGAAGGTATAGCAGTAGCGCATCGACTTCAAACAAGCAAGTCTGGAAAAAGTAACATGTTGATCAGATTTAAAGAAGAAGAAAAAATAATTATGAAAAATGACAAAAAATATTAAACTATTTAATGGACTGGGTAAACTCCAGATAAGAGATAAGGTCTATTTGAATGAGCACTTGACTGAAAGCAATAGGATGATATTCAGAGAAGTACGCCGATTTAAAAGAGAATGGGACTGGAAATTTGCATGGACATACAAAGGAAAAATAAAGCTCAGAAAGGACGAAAATGCTGAAATCCTAGATATCACTGATGTTGAGGAATTAAATCATATTCGAGAAAAAACAATTGAGAACAATAAAGATAAAGAAATAATAGGGAAAAAAGGATGAAATAATAAAACGATGAGACAATAGGTGACTCTCATAAAGTCAAATCAACTAAAACAAATATTAAGAAGAAAAGAAAGATCACTAAAACAATAAAAGTTCTTCAAAAAAAGTCACAAAAACCGATGAAAATGCTCTATATGAACGCCAGTAGTCTACAAAATAAAATGGACGTACTAAATAACGTTATTCAAGAATTAAAAGAACCAGATATAATTGTTATAGTGGAAACGTGGAAAAACAATGACTCTGATAACTCCATAGATAATTACAATGAATTCCCATTATTCTGAAAAAACTCTAAAGAAGGTGGAATGTCCATATATACAAAAACAGAACTTGACTGAACAAATAGAACTAGATTCAATCATCGGAAATGACATTGAACTATTATCAATAAAAACAAAAATATTTACGTTATTAGCATCATATAGACCACCATCAATGAATATGGATAATTTTTTGAGCTTACTAGAAAATAAACGAAAAAAATACGTTCATAATGATTTACTAATATTGGGAGATTTTAATATTGATATTGATAAGAAAAATTCTAGTTCAACAAAACTGCTAAATTTAATGGTATCAGATGGTCTTAATGGTATCAGATGGTCTTATAAACATAAGTATTATACTATAATTTTTGCCACCCACGTATTAATTACAGCTCAAACTAGAGCTTATGTAATTTTGGAGAAAAAGAGACGCTTTCCCCATCCTGGATTCGAACCAGGGTCCCTCCGTTTAGCCCGGAGTGTCTTGGACCGCTAGACGAATGAGGACAGGAAACAACGCTCTCTTTCTCCGTATGTAAAGATGTTAAGGTATTAT
>QLNU02013823.1:0-33938 GCA_006491805.2 Dysdera silvatica
CCCCAGCGTGCACATTATTTCCAATTTCAGCTTACTTTCATTTCTAGGATACAGGTGACTGATTATACAGTGAATGCCATAAGTATTCGTACACCTGCAGTGTGTTCTATTTAAGAAACTGCTGTATAATAATTATTAGATGTAGAGATATGGGCCAAATGTCACCACAATTAATATAAATTTTTGTATTTACTTCATAAAAAAGTAAAAAAAAAAATATACGTGCACTGCAAATAACAAAAAATGAACAAACTTACACATAGCTCATGTGTCAAAAATATTCGTACACTAATTGTTTTTTGGTCAGAAAATTCATTAATAAAATAATAATTCATTCTTAATATTTCGTTGGGTTCCCTTTGGCTTTGTTATGGGGGAATATGTTGTTGATTAGATTTATTTATATTATTTATGATTTAGAAACATTAATATCGTTTATGATTTAAAGTGAAATAGAATAATTAATGAAAATTAAATGAAGTATATTATAATTATAATTAATGAAATGTAATTGATTTATTATAGGTATTTTATAATTAGTTTGGTTAAATTTTTTAGTTAGTTTACTTATTGATTTAATTTTTACTATTTGAGAACATTAACACCCCATTTCCATAACATTAAATATTAAATTTGTTTACCCAGAATAAATTTGTAAATTGGCCGTTGATAGTGGTTAGTAACATTGGTTGACTTTTACCTAAAATTTCAAATGCAAGACCGTAAAAATTGAGTGAATAACTAGGATTATTTTTCTAAACGCGTTGTGTGTTAAACATAAACAAAATAAAAAAAAAACACCAGGTTCTTTAAAACAGACATGAAACAATTATTCAATAATTACTGCCTTTTATTTTATCTTATAAACACGATAATATATTTTCTAATCCTTTAGAATTTCACAGTGCCATTTAATATTAGCATTTGGAGCTATTAACCATTCTACATACTATCAATTTTTCACTTGGCATATTTTTTTACAGTGTTTAAACCTGATATAAGTAATTAAAAAAACAAAAACAATTCAAATACTCATTTCACTGTGAGAATCATACTGGGGTATATAAACCACCAGAAAAAAAATTGCACATTTCATTATAAGTTTAATGAAGGAGGAGGCACTTATAATTTATCGATTAATAGAAGAGAAAGAAAGGTAACTTTAACTTACATGTTACACCCTTAATGGCCCATGTTTGGAGTAGGTTGGGGTCCCCTGGTCTGAATTACATCTTCGTGTTTCAAAATTTTTCTCTCTCTCTTTGCGGAGCAAGTCTTGTAACGCACTTTTAAATAATCGCCATCTTGAAGATTTTTATTTGTCTAAGGACTGCTAAAATCCTTATTCTCGCCAATATATTGCCAACTTTTTCATTTGGCTTTTGTTAACGTATTAGACGGCAATTTCGCCTGCCTAAATTGCAATTGTTGGCCAATTGTGGTGGTCTGGACCCACGTGTGTAGTCTGACCTGTTTATGAACGTGCAAAGAGTTGACTATTTCTTGCTGCGATGATTTATTTATTTTCTTTCGACCAGGGATTTCGTCTAAACTTAAGTTTTTATAGGTTTCGGTTGCTGATGGATATTAGCCATATTGTAGGGAGCGAAATAGCAGTTTTTAGGTACACTGATTGGCTAAAATTATTTTGTTTGCAAGTTAAAAATGGGTTTAAAAAATTAAATATGATAGGTAGGAAAAAAACAAAAAGGTGGATTTGTATGTTAAGGGGTCCTACTTTTAAAAAGAAAAGGAATTTAATTATAAGTGCCTTATTTATATTCAGAATTTTTTTAAGAGTTGTTTTTACTAGTAAAAATCAAATTAATTTAATTTTACACCTTTGTTAATTCAACAGGCATTTTTAACAAGTCTTTTCGTTTGTCACATAAAAAACAACTAAATTTAAAGTTCTTGAAAGGAATTTACAAAGAATTTGATTTTGTCTGGATGCGTGGATGGCCCAGGAAACTTGTTTACTTCCTATTATGCCCATGATGACGGTTTCTTTGGACGAAGGTGTCATAGAAGTTTATTTCTAATTTAAATCTTGAAAATTGTGTTTAAAAAATTTTTATCAGCTTAGTTTATTAAGAAAATTTTCCACTACCCAGGTTTTTTTTTCTTTTTTTTAAAAAAAAAGACGTGGATTTTTTTTTTCCATTCATTTTTCAAAATAAGATTATTTGTTACTTGTTTAAAAATAAATTTATGAAATTCATTCTTAAAAAACATTTTTACTAAATTTACGAAATCTACGCACACAGATCCACCACGTTTTTTATATAAGTTAAGCTATTACTTAAAGTTAAGGATCGCGTCCCTGAGGAGGAAAAATCTGGTGCTATTTACCAAATACCGTGTGGAGACTGTGACAAGGTGTATGTTGGACAGACGGGAAGATCGATACGTCTACGAGGGAAGGAGCATATGCGTGCGGTAGCTAGGGGAGACAATTCAAGCCAGTTGGCTGAACATGTCTTCAGAGAGAGTCACGAACCAGATTGGCATTCGATGAAAGTATTATATCAGAATGTGATGAATCTGGGGAGTAGACTTTTTCTGGAATCATGGGAAACCTACGGTTTGAGGAGTCGTGCAATAAACATCGCAAAACCTCTACCAGAACCTTACAGGATTTTTGCAAAACCTCGAGTTGGGGGTGTTCATCTGACATCGTCGGGTGCGGGGGCTTTCCCGGCGAGGGTTTCCCCGATTGGGGTTTCCCCAGCTGGAAATGCTCCGCACCAAATGGCGTCAGATGGGGATTCCCAACATGCGGGTATATAAGCTTAGGACTTTCACGAACTCTTCATTCTGCCTTCACTTGACAAAGGGAGCAGTTGGCTCCCGAAACGTCGTGTTTTTAAACCTTACGCTAGTGTCAAAATAACTGTTTGTTTATATAAGTTCGTCATTAACACTTTGATTGGCTACTAATTTCAGACCATCATTTCGAATTATACCCAATTATCAACAATTTTAACCCTGAACGATACCGAACGCTTTGGAAACGTGTAAGAAAAATTGTTAGAATCACATTTTCGACTCCAAAATTCTCTCTATAATAAGATAACCCAGCTGATTGGGTAACACCCCCAAGCGATTGATGTCGGTGCTGCTCTTACTCAACGCAAACCTGCGAAAAAATAAAATGTATCTTTCCTCGATACTGAATATTATACTAAGCGAGGTCCATACAATTTCGAGTTCAGGGTGGGGAGACTTGTAAATACAGAAAGTGTAACGTCAAGTCATAAAAAGAAGGAAAAGTAGACATCGTTAATTTGAAAAACCCGTCTTGTTCGGTATAGAAGGTGGTAGGTAGGCTTTAAAAATAATCCATGCCTCCATTTTATGGTAGATCGGGAAAAAGCAACGAATCTACTGCGGGTTGCATCCAGTTAAGATCGAATATTAGGAAAATGCTTTCTTTCTTTCTTTCTTTCTTTCTTTCTTTTTGGTTTTACGGCTCAAAGACTACAGTGGTCATGCTGCGCCGGGACCTACTGTTTTCCGAGGAATCCGAACCTCTTAAGGCCTAGGGAACCAAACCCCGGACTACAGTGAGCAGTGCGATCTTTATGAGATCTCTGAGTAAGCGTTCTTTTTGCACTGCTGGGAGTCGAACCCGGATTAGCCGCGCAATAGGAGAACGCGTTACCACACTGCGCCACCGCAGGGCCTCAGAAAAATGCATACACCACCACCTGAAATTAACTAATCTATAGGGGAGAAATCATGTCCCATTTTAAAAGTACGATATAAAAACATGATTGAAAACATTTTTACATGGAGAAATAATTCAGTAATCAGAATCAATGAAAGAAGAAGAAAAAAGAAGCACCAAGATGGAAAAGGAAAAATACAAAACTTAGGAAAATAATGAGTGTAGAAAAATAGAAAAAATGGAAAAAGTTTAAAAAAATGGAAGAAAAAAATTGAAAAAAAAAATTGAAAAAAAAATTAGAAAAAAGAAAAAAATTATAAAAGTTAAAACAAAAAAGAAAAGAGAAATTTTGTACAAAAAAAATCATGAATAAAAAAAGTCGCCAAATATTCGATCGGTGTGAAAACGCACCAAATATTCCCACGATCATGGGGCCACCCGAACCATTGGGCCCCACCAATGTTAAACTAAAGCATACTTGGCAGGGTTGGCGGGGCCCGATTACACGGATGGCCCTATGATCGTGGGAATATTTGGGGCGTTTTCTCACCCGATCGAATATTTGGCGACTTTTTTATCCATGATTTTTTTTTTTACAAAATTTCTCTTTTCTTTTAACTTTTATAATTTTTTTCTGTTTTCTAAGTTTTTCATTTTTGTCTAAATTTTTTTCAATTTATTTCTCTTTTTCCATTTTTTTTCCCCAGTCGAATAAACGGTGATTAGGATCAAGACTTTACGTGTATTTTCCGCACAAAGGAAGAAAACCTTATAAATGCATGAAACGAGATTTCCACATGAAGATTTCCCACACCGAATGAATGAATGAATGAATATATATATATATATATATGTGTCGAGATGGCCCAGTGGTATGAGCGCAAACCTACTAACCAGGAGGTCTTTGCTAGAGCCAAGGGTTCGATCCCCAGTATGGGGAAAAATAAGAGCGTCACTACGCTCGTGGCGCCATCTATTATTCGGTGAAAGTAGTAACAATGAATAAAAACAGCGTTACTACGCTCATGGCGCGATGTCTTGATCGGTGAAAGTATTAATAATGAATAAAAATACCATTGGGCCATTAAAACCGGATTTGTAGCCTGCTGACGACATGCCAGCATCCGGAACGCCGTTGGGATAACTATCGGTAACCCAGCGACGTGAAAAAGGCTATCTCAGACTCTGATGATATGAACCATAATGAAAATATGAATGGAGCATCGGTTGTCGCGCTCTTGAATCAGAACCGCATTCGGACTTTAAGCAGAGGCGTC
The DNA here is from genome assembly GCA_006491805.2 of Dysdera silvatica. Taxonomy (NCBI): domain Eukaryota; kingdom Metazoa; phylum Arthropoda; class Arachnida; order Araneae; family Dysderidae; genus Dysdera; species Dysdera silvatica. The sequence continues at coordinate 4,948 of QLNU02013823.1, forward strand.
TGTTCAAAAAATATGCAACAGTCTCTTCTTGGAGGTGCCGGCAGTTGTAGCGGTGCCTACAACTGTACGGCTACTAGAACCAACAGAGCCCATAGTGCTTTGCAGCCTAGTATAGGTGCAACCACTAGGGCTGAAAGAGCACGCCAGCGCATGTCATGGACAATAGATATGAACACCTACATCATGCGCACCTACTATACGATTACAAAGCTAGAAACAGACATGACAAATTACAGACCCACACTTCACGCCAAATTCGCACAACAGTACCCACACCTAGACATCAGTATAGAAAGGATAACAACCCAACGCAGGAACATAATAACCAGAAATCTCTTAGCAGAGCCCATACTACAAAGGTTAAGAGATGAAGTCGCCAATGACCTAGTAAACACTTCAACCAGTGTGGCAAACCCTGAAGTGCCTGAAGCACCAGCTATTGGCGCAAGAGAACCGCTCCAAACAAGCATAGAAGAAGAAGAGAGGAGGGACGTGGAGAAAATGGAAGAAGGTTTCCAATGTGCCCTGGCGGAATATGAAGGCTCGAATGCCGCAACAAGGCCAAGAATACCACGCCAACCGGCATCTTGGAAACTCTGCAAAGCAACCAAGATCCTCAATGAACATACCCTGCCACTACACCTACAGAAACACAACTCCCTACAGGAAATACACACCGCCATATACTGTGCAGCAGTAGCGGCATCACGCGTCAATGGGTATGAAGTAAGGAACGAAGACCGAAATAACAGAGGAAGCAAAGCCCAACCACCATGGCAAGTGAGACGGTAAAAAAGAATAGAAGAGCTCCGCAGCAGCATAGGGCGAATAACCCAGTACATGCAGGGAAATAGGAGTAAGAAATTAGTGAGGAAAGTGAAGATGGCCCTTAAGAGAAATAGGATCCATACAAGACACGAAGAGCCCAATAAACACATCAGCGAATATCTGGATACCCTCAAACAAAAACTGGGTGTATACGCCAGAAGACTCCGAAGATACAAAGACTGTACCAACAGAAAACAACAGAACATGCAATTCCAAGCAAACCAGAAGGCCTTCTACAGGAAGCTCCAAGAGACATCAGCGAGCCAAGACAAGTACGAAGCCCCAAAGCCAGCAGTAATAGAGACCTTCTGGAAGACACTATGGTCCAATGAAGTACAGCACAAAAGCGCCCCCTGGATTCAGCAAGAAATGGAGGCTACGAGAGGAATAGAGGAGATGGAGTATACGGGCATCACGATAGAGGAACTCCAGCAGGTAATCCAACGTACGCACAACTGGAAAGCCCCGGGTATTGACGGCATACACAACTTCTGGTACAAGAAATTTACCAGCGCCCATGGCCCATTAGCCAAGGAACTTACGGCGATAATTGAAGACCCCAGCAAAATGCCTGAATTCCTCTGCAAGGGAATAACTTACCTCCTACCGAAGGACCAGGATACCAGTAACCCAGCGAAATACCGACCCATTACGTGCCTTAACACCCTGTATAAGATACTCACGGGGTGCATCTCTGAAAAAATAAGCCGGCACAGCGAAAGCAACAACTTAATGGCGGAAGAACAAAAGGGATGCCAGAAAGGGACTCTGGGATGTAAAGAGCAGCTTACCATCGACTCAGTTATCCTGGAACAAGCAAGAAAACAAAAGCGAAAACTCAACACCGCATACATAGACTACAAGAAGGCTTTCGACTCTGTTCCGCACTCGTGGCTCCTTGAAATACTCAGCATATACAAAGTGCATCCCTCAATCATCCGATTCCTACAGAGCAGCATGAAACAATGGAGAACCAGGTTACAGCTAAACACGCCAGACAGTAAAATAGAAACGGCCGAGATCCCCATCCGCCGCGGAATCTTTCAAGGAGACGCACTAAGCCCCCAGTGGTTCTGCTTGGCGTTAAACCCCTTGTCAAGGATGCTGAACACAAGTAAATACGGATACATGCTGAAGAAAGACAAGAGAAACCTACATAAAGTCTCCCACCTCATGTACGTAGATGACATCAAGCTATACGCGCCAACAATCACCCAACTCCGACAACTCATCAGTATAACAGAGACATTCTCCAAGGACATAGGAATGGAATTCGGCCTCGATAAGTGCAAAATACAGAAGAATAGCAAAGAAGATTTACCAGGCATCGAACTCGAAGACGGGAGACTACTGAAGACCTTGGACGAGGGCGAAACCTACAAATACCTAGGGATAATGCAAAAACGGCAACAGGAGCACAAGAAAGTCAAGGTCCAGTCATAAGCATCTAAGAACGACTTGTAGTAATTGTAGATCTAAACTGAGCAAACACCACGTTAATCCATTAACGCATACGAAAGCACCAGTGCTCACCACCTTCGATCATCAAATCGGATCCCATCACTGAATCAGAACAATCTCAAACAGAAAAACGAACCATCCTATACGGATTACCTGCTAATCTCCTCAAATGACCCCTACCGAATCAAAACACCGTCCCGGCCCACATCACATGTTAATCCAGACAGCAATATCTAGCTGAAGAGTCCCCGATCGCCACTCATCCAAGCCATAATACAAGCAGATGCAAATTACACGCCACTAAACCTGTGTAGTACCGAAGAGCGTGTCCTCGAAACAGCCAACGAACAGAAACTAAGAACTTGGGCCGGAAAACCATTACATGGCAGGCACTACAATGACCTGCAACAACCACACGTTGACAAAAAGGCATCAAATTCTTGGCTGGCCAAAGGCACTCTCCAGCCAGAGACAGAAGGATTCATGCTAGCCATCCAAGACCAAGTGATCGCAACAAGGAACAATCAGAAATTCATCCAGAGAAAAGACATAGAAAGCGACAAATGCAGACACTGTCATGCGGCATCGGAGACAATCCAACACGTGATGGCAGGATGCAAGATCCTTGCGCAGTCAGACTACAAACATAGACACGATCAAGTAGCGAAAATAGTCCACCAGAAATTGGCAGCGAATGCTGGCTTTCTGACAGAAAAATGCCCGTACTACAAATATGAGCCAGAGACCGTGCATGAGAACGAAACACACAAGCTTTACTGGGATAGAGCAATCATAACAGACAAGACAGTCCCACATAACCGTCCTGACATAACCCTCGTCGATAAATCGAATAAGACCACGTACTTAATCGACATAGCAGTACCCAACACCAATAACATACAGACAACCTACACAACGAAAATCACCAAGTACCAAGATCTCAGACATGAAGTACGAGATATATGGGGTATGGAAAAGATCCTCATCATCCCGTTAGTCATCTCAGCAACAGGGATAGTACCAAAAACGCTTGCGACGAATTTGGAGATACTCAACATTGACCCAAACACCTACATTGAAATACAAAAAGCCACAATCCTAAACACGTGTCACATTGTCAGGAAGTTTCTAGACATGGCACATTAAGAAGTGATGTAAAAAGAGGCTTGGGAACATGGCGCTCTGCCCGTCCCAAAGCCTGTTTCCGCCAAGAATGGGCGAGGAAAACTTTTATATATATATATATATATATATATATTTTTTTTAGCTAGCCTTATTTCTTTAACTTTATTTCTAAGCAGTTTAAATTTCTTCCAGTCTTCTCTCATCTTGCTCTTTGTAAAATCGGAAAATCCTTTGTTTTTCTGTGTTTAATTAATTTTACTATGTTCATCGTTATCCAATTTTTTCCTACATTTTTCTGTTCTTTCCTTGTGAAATATGGAAAGCTTTTGTTATACAGAGTTTGTAATTTGCAAACAAACAAATTACATAGTGTGTTTATATTCATTATACTAAAATGCAAAAAGGCCCAATCTATCTCCAAAACCTCATCTAGAAATTTTTGTAAATTAGCTTCTTTATAAATTTTAAATCCTATCTCCTCTTCCTTTTTTTCCTAAACATCTTTTTACAGTACACAAATATGGACAAACGCTCCATTCAAATTCCAAAATTCCCAAAAATTGTTCACAGGAATTTGTTATACATAAATCTAATAGGCTCCTTTAATTTTCTGTGACGCGCGTTTGTGAACTAATACTGCTACAATATCCCAAATTGGTAAATGTATTAATAAAGTCTATACTTATTTTGTCTTTCAGTAAGTCAATATTAAAATCTCCCAATCATTTTTTTTCTTCCCTCCCTGCAATAAATAAGGCATTGTTGTAAATACATAAAAAAATCACCAGCAATCCCTTTGGGTGGTCTGTATATTGCACCAATTAGTTTCGAACCATCCTCAATAAAGGTTGATTCATAATCAATACAAGTATTTGTTAAATCATTGCTTAGATTAAAGTCTCTAATCCCTATAGTTACAAAAATCGCCACTTCACCTTTTTGCTGTTATTTTGTCTATTGTTAAAATATTCCGCATAGTTAATAATATCACATTTCATATCATTTTCCAATCATGTCTCTGTACAACACAAAATATCAATTTCATGTTCAATATCCATGTACAGTTGTAAAATTTCCCAAATTATTTCTCAGTAAACCATTAAAGGATTGCAAAGAAACATAATATCCCTTATATGAATCAATATCAAACATAAAAAGATAAGTAAAAAAATGAAAAAAAAGCAACATTGTAAAGTTTTTTTGTTTATACCAGGTCCATGTCACCAAAGCAATCCAGGTTCTCTTCCTTTTCAATTTTGATCACCCTAGTTATATCATTTTTTCTACACTTTAGTTATGTCATTCTTTCTAGCCTGGATTTGTCCATTTTTTGTCCACGAATATTTCCATCCTGCTTCCCTCTTTTTATTTAATGCTCTGTTAAACACAAATTTACCACATTTTAAACACAAAAAACCTATATGGTCACAAATGCTCATTAACGTAAATTGACTGAACTCCAAAATCGATGTCAGATATTTTTATTTTTTCTTAACTTCTCTAATTAAATTTTCCTTTTAGCTCTATGTATCAGTTTAACCAAAATGGGTTTAAGACCTCTTTTATTATGACTGGGCAACCTATGACAACAGTCAGTGTCCTGTCTTTTCATTCGAAGACCCACACAGTCTGCTATGTTCATTACAATTTCTGTGCAATCCTCACGTATTAATTCCGTTCTGCCTCTAATTTCTATATTATTGGATCTTAGATATCGCTGTTGTTCAGCTAGTTCCATTTCCAAGGGTTTAGTTTTTTTATAATCTAACACATTTCACATCTCCAAGATGTTCATTCTTTCACCGTTTTATTTTTATAAGTGTTTCCTATGGTATCAGCACGCTTATAATGCACTACTCCTCCTTTGCATTCATGACATATAACATGTTGGACACTCCCTGGTAAATTTTTTTACGTTCACTACATTTATCCATTTTTGCAATAACAATCAGTTTATAAATACAATAATTTTGATTATATAACTTCTGATTTTGCAATTAATTATTATAAGTTACTGTGTGTGACTTGTACAAAACTGTATATACTATATAATATAATGATAATGTTCCTGATTCCCTATAATTTTCTTATACTTGATTTAGTAAGTCAAGTCACAAACTAGTACCCCCTATATGTAACATTAACTCGGCAAGTTGTGCAGATTTTATACTCCCTAAATTTAGAGGAATTTTTCTTTCATTGGCAATTTTTCACCTCCAGAAGTGACATTTAATGCAAGAAATGCATATGTGACATGGCAACACTGTTCTTGTTGCACGTAAACAAATTTCAAATGTGAATATAATCCCCAGTTTATCAGCAATTTATGCAAAACCAGAACTCACTTAAAGCCCATTGTTTACTAATTTACCTCAAATATTCGCCCAATGATTACACTTTCAATTTATTCCACAATAAGAGTAAACACAGTGTAAAAAAAAATTGCACATACCTTTCGCGACAAGCGGTGAGGCCAAACACTTTTTTGGTTCAATTCCAGTTATTACAGGGTTCCCATGCAAACTGAAGAACTTGGAATTGTCAGGGAATTTGAAATTGTTCCTAACAGTTAGGGAAAAACAAAATTTTTAGACCAAACTCGAAAATTTCAGAAAAATCCACCCTAACTTGACTTGAGTAGATAAATTTTACACAAGCATGAGGCTATTTTCCCTGAAATCAAAATTCAATTCAAAGTTTTGTTGGCTATGAGTTAGAGAATTTTGTCTGAAAAGTCGGGGAATTTTTTTCTTCATGGTGAGCGGGAATTCTGTTGTTTGAGTTGCATATGGCTCTGAGTATGGGCAGTTTAATTACAGCTACTTTGTATTTTATATATAAAACTTACTGTAGTGATATATTTTACACACCTGATAAATCCAAAATTTTATGATTAATCTCTGTCAAAACTTGTTGTGCAGCAAGACGCTAGAAAGTTTTTTAACATACTTTTTTCATGTTAATTCTTGTTTTTAATAACCTATATAATTTGTACATAATGTGATTCATATACACTTATTTATGACTAGTTTTATTAGAGTGCATTGATTACAAAATGTGTTTCTGAATGATATACATTTTACTACATTATAAAAGATTGTTTCTATACATTGAATTTTTTATAATTATTTAGAACCATCGGCTTCAACTGAAAGTGACTATATATATCTTGAACCAGAAAACATGTATCTTTTATGATAATTCTATGACCATAAATGATGCAGGTTACATACAATCAAAACAAACATAGGATGACAGAGTAACCATGCAATATCCCTTTTTTTTCTTATAATAATAAAACTCTTGATTCTTAATGAACTTTTTCTCTTTCAGAAAGTGAAATATCTTTAGCTTTCGATGGCTACCATACACTCTGGAGTCATACAAGCTGGACTAGTTCATTTTGGGATGAAACATTTTGGTATAAGGACATTACATTTAAAGATATTAATAATGCTAATGGAGAATCGATTTGCAGCTTAGTAAAATGTGTTGCCTTGTTATATCGGATTCCTGAAACTGTTGAGGTTTGTGTTTAAAGTTCATTTATCAAAATTAAATATTTATAATTTTTTTTTACTGCTAGTTATATTTACTTTAACAAATACTTGATGTATTGCAAATTTTAGCACTCCAGCAATCCAAGGCTAAAACTAAGAGCTTTAAGCTTGTTGGATTAATTTCCAATAAGCTTGGTTGTGTATACACATGTGATGGTTCAGAGGTCACATTTGGCTGATAATCTCCGAGATGACCCATCATGAATTGATTTATATGTTCTATTCATACATATGTTAAAATACTTTTTATGAATTTGAAAAAATGAAAAATTAATATTTTAATTGTTTTAATAACTATTGTTTTAGCTACTGAAAGAGAGATCTCAGCAAGAACTTCTAGCCATTGCTCGTAGAACTTCCCAGCAAGTGGCCGAATCCTGTCAGAGTGTACATTTCTCTAATAAACAAATTGTTATAGGATCGCTGATCAACAGGGAGCAGCAGCAAATATTGCTAGATTTGCTAGACTTAGTATTTGAACAATATAAACTTGTTTTAAGAAATCATTTATTATTACACAATACTCTACAAGAGTACAAGGTATATAGTATATTTTATCCTTTTGTTAAAATTCAAAGTTTTTTTAAAATCGGGATATTAAAATTTTAATATACTGATATTATGGAGCTTAATTTTTGTGTCAGTTGATTAAATAATTATAGAATATAGGAATTATATACAGAGTGGACCACATGAAGTTGATAATCTAAAATATCTATATTTTACTAAAAAAGCTTTTAAACAGAGAGTTGCTTGTTTTGAGAGAGGAAGAAGTATTCATCATTAGGTTTTACTTGGGGGGTCGTTTTCAAGGTCATTTGAAGGTCACATTGTTTTTTTTAAGCGGAAACCTATATTTTTTTTACTTTTTATTTTGGTTCCCAGGGATGTGAAGTCTGCGCCAGACAGTGCCAGAACTGTTACTTTGTGCCAAACTACTACAAAATCACTATTTAGGACAATTCTGTGCCAAAAACTTCTTTACACTATCTTTGCTATAAAACAGCTATTTTTAAACACTTTTTAGCTATTTATAGCTAAATCTGGCAACTTTTGCCATACACAAAAACCTCTTCATTGCCAAGCAGGATTTTTTTTTTCCCTGAGAACTAGCGTCTACCAGCAGAAGGTACACATCATCCTTTGCATGTGCGTGGACGTCGTAAATGTAAGCACCTCGTTTAGATAATAGTAATGCCGAAACATGCTATAAATTAGCTAGATCTAGCTATTTAGTTTTTACAGTAAAAAGTTGGTTGGTTGTTTGGCTTTTTTATGGCGCAAGAGCATCTGGGCTATACTGCGCCAAACATGGTAAAATCAAAGACTGTAGTAAAAACCAGTACTTTTTAAAAATTTAAAAACATGCGTATGCGTATGGTCAGCATGGTCATTTAAAATGTCAGACAGTGATGAAGAGTTAAAAGTAAGAGTGCGAGCAAGTCTATGATAGGGGCATTGAGTCAAAATGTGTAAAACACTTATGGGTTCATAGCACACTTGGCAAATAGGTGCTGGTTTTCCTTCCAACAGATGTCTATGGGTGAGATGGGTATACCCCATGCGAAATATCGCAAGGAGAACTTCCTCTTTCCGATTTTTACAGTATGAGGAGGGCCAGTTACCAATTGTATGTTTAATATTATGCAATTTGTTATTGGTTTGATGATCCCATTCCTCCTGCCACCTTTGATTCACACAGGTCTTGATAATTGGTTTCAGGTCAGAGAAAGGAAGAAATTGGTTAGAAGCAAGTGGCGAGTCCGCTGCCCTCGCAGCTGCATCAGCAGCCTCATTCCCTTTGATACCAATGTGAGCAGGGATCCAACAGAATTTAATATTAGAGTGATCGTGCAGGTGTTGCAGTTGTGAATGGATTTTGGATAAAATGGGATGAGGTGAATATTTTAAGGATTCCAGTGCTCTTAAAGAGCTCTGAGAATCGGTACAGATGATACAATGAGTTAAGCCATGAGTTGAAATATATGTAAGAGCCATGGAAATGGCATAAAGTTCTGCTGTGAAAATGGAGCATGATGGGGGGGATTTTTTCTGCAATGGCACTGTTATTAATGACAAATGCAGAGCCCACATTTGTTTCAGTTTTGGACCCATCTGTAAAAATGAAATTAAAGTCTTGAAAATGATCCCGAAATTCAGAGAATAACTGCTGGTATAAAGAATAAGGTGTAGTGCTTTTGCTGTGGTTAACCAGATCCCAATGGATGTCCACGGAAGGTATGACCCATGGCGGAGAGAAATGAGTATGTGAAGGAGCAATACTCCGGCAATCTATACCCAATTCTCTGGTTAGTCTATCCATCTGAATACCAAAGGAAGGGACGCATGAAGGGCGAGCACCAAAAAGCAAGGTGGAACGAGGCTCGAAAACGACATCCCAAAGAGGGTGAGTGGGCAGTGATTTAAGTTTTGTATAATAGTTAAGAGACAGCTGCATATGCCTTGATGTTAAAGATGGTTCGTTGGCTTCCACATAAAGACTTAAAGCTGGTGAAGTACGGAATGCACCTGTACACAGTCTGAGACCCTGATGGTGAATAGGATCAAGAGCTTTCAAGATGGATTGTCGAGCGGAATCGTAAATGACGGAGCCATAATCCAGTTTGGAGCGGATGAGAGCACGATACAGACGAAGCATTGAATAACGGTCTGCTCCCCAGGATGTATGGGAGAGTACTCTGAAGATATTAAGGGCTTTATGGATTTGTTTTTAAGAGACTGAATGTGTGGCTTGAAGGTAAGTTTATGGTCAAATAACACACCAAGAAATTTTGCCTTTTGAACAACTGGAATACGATGATTTCCCAGAAAGAGTTCTGGTCCCGGATGTAAGCCTCTCCTCCGACAAAAATGGACACAAACTGTTTTCTTAAATGAGAAAGTAAAGCCATTTTCATTTGTCCAGTTAGTGATGTTATTGAGGGCAATTTGCAACTGCCTTTCTAGCCTGCTCATGTCACGGGATTGACAAGAGATTTGGAGATCGTCAACATAAAGTGATGTTTGTACAGTGTGTGTGGGACCTTTTTGATGATGTTATTGAGCCTTAGAATGAAGAGTGTAGCACTCAAGACACTGCCCTGAGGAACACCCTGTTCTTGGTTGTAAAGATCAGAAAGAACCGATCCAAGACGAACTTGGAAAGTACGATCAGTGAGAAAATTTTGAATAAAAAATGCCATGTTTCCTTTGAGGCCACCCACATTCCTGAAGGTCACAAAGTATTCAATGACGCCAAGTTCTATCATAGGCTTTCTCTATGTCAAAGAAAATAGAGACTAGATGTTCTCATTTGACAAATGCTTCTCGGATCCTTGTTTCAAGCAGAAGAAGGTTATCTGTAGTAGAGCGTATGCGGCGGAAGCCATTTTGAGAAGTCATTATGCAGTTATTGGATTCCAAGAAATACATAAGACCCTGATTTACCATCCTCTCCATTAATTTGCATAGACAGCTTGTTAATGCTATTGGCCGATAGTTAGTTGGATTTTTTGGGTCTTTACCTGGCTTTGGGAAAGGGATAGTAATTGCTCTTCGCTAAGAATCTGAAAGCAATGTTGTGTCCAGATTCTATTGTACAGGCAAAGTAGATTTTCCTTTGACCTTTGAGACAAGTGTCTAAGCATGGAGTAATGGATGTTATCATGACCAGGAGCACTATTTCTTGAAGTTTGCAAAGCACTCATGAGTTCATACATTGTAAAAAGAGAATTATAAGGCTCAATTGTTCTGGAGTGAAATTTCAGTGGGATTTTTTCAATCTTGTTTTTAATTACATGAAAATTTGGATCATAGGTATTATTGCTGGATGTTTGGGAGATAATTTTTCCCAGTAGGTTTGCAATATCTGGAAGATTGTTTGCAACAATCCCATTGCTATTGAGGGTGGAGGTTGGATAAGACGTATCGTTTCCATTAATTTTTTTTATTTTATTCCAAATGATTTTTGGGTTTGTGGAAGATTTAATGCTAGACACATACTGTTTCCAGGACTCCCTTTTTGCTTCCCGTCGGATACGTCTACATTTTGCTCTTGCTTTTTTGAACAATAAAATTATCGTTTGTTGGGTACCGTCTAAATCTATTCCAAGCCTTTTTTTGTTCTTTATAAGCAACGCTACAATCAGAGTTCCACCATGGTTTTGGAAATTTGGGGTACTTTGTGGATGTTTTAGGTATAGCTTGATCGGCTGCTTGCAGTATTGTCTGTGTAACAGACAATGTGGCCTCGCTGATATTTCCCTGTAAGACTATATTTTCGGTAAGTACGGCATTTATACAGAAACTGTCCCAGTCTGCTCTTTCAATTTTCCATCTTGGAAGTCTAGTGGTGGTACATGGAGAGTTCCGATTATCGATTAAGATGATTGGGAAATGATCATTACCGAAGTGGTTATCCAAAACATCAAAAGAAAAATTTGGCATGACATTAGGTGAACAAATGGAGAGGTCAATCGTTGAAAAACTGCATGATGCAGGATGGCAGTATGTGTAAGAGCCATTGTTAAGACATGTTAAATTGTGACTAATTAAAAGGTTTTCTATTATTCTGCCACGAGAATTTGTATTATTAGACCCCAAAGCTGATTATGGCTATTGAAATCACCCAAGAGGAGGAAAGGAGGTGGAAGTTGTGTAATCAAAAGAGACAGCTGTTTAAAATTAATGGGTTCGTTTGGTGGCAAATATATTGAGCAGATGGTAAGGGATGCCTGAGTATACAGGCGAATTGCAGTAGCTTGTAGTGTTGTGTTGGAGAGCAGAAGCTGGAATACTATTGGGGACTATGAGGGCAACCCCTCCACAAGCCCTGTCACCAACTTCATTATCTTTACGGAAAATAACATGGTTCCGAAGTATGGGATCACGGCTAGGAGTTAAGAAGGTTTCTTGGAGAGCAACACAGATAGGTGAGTAAGTGTGAATAAAGTGTTTAATATCATCAATGTTAACTTGGAAACCGCGGCAATTCCATTGGAGAATGGAAGAACGCGCCATTAAGGGAAGTGGATAGGACTCTTGGTCCTATTAATTTGTGTGTCTTCATTGTGAGTAAGAGAGGTATCTATCCCATCTTCCTGGAGACGGGAAATGGCATTAGAAATTTCAATATCAGATGCATAATCAGTGATGTCATTTTCGGCTTCTTTAATTTTTTTGCTTTTCTGTTTGGACTCTTTTAAAAAGTCCTTGGCTGAAAGGTGGTTGAAGTTTGGTGATGATCGGAAGTTGGTCAACCTAATATGTTTTTTTGAAGAACTTTGGGTTTTTAAATCTACTTTAATTTTCGGTTTGCTAAATTTATTTGCCTCAGAGGGAGTACTTTTTTTTATGTTAGTTTTTGATGGAGGACTGGTTTGAACAGAGTTAGCTGTACAACTACTATTATGAGGGAGTGTCTGGACTGCAACACTCACCATTGAGGGTTGTTTATTTGTTTGGACAGCTGCTGCAAAATTAAGGCTATTGGGTGGTTTGTTAACGTTAAACTGATTTTTAGCTTCAGTATAGCTGATATTGTTAGTGACCTTAATTTCAAGAATGCGTTTCGCCTCACTCCATTTAGGGCACGATTTTGCACATGATGGATGTTCACCCTTACAATTTGCGCATTTAGGAGAAGTGTTTGAGCAGTTGTTGTCATCGTGGTCGTGGGTTCCACATTTAACACAAGTTAGTTTACCTCTGCAAGAGATCTTGGAATGGCCAAATTTTTGACAGTTAAAGCATCTAGTTGGGTTAGTGATGTATTCACGGACTTTACAGATCAGGTAACCTGCTTTGATGGTGCTAGTGATTTTAGGTCTATTGAAAGAAAGAATTACGTGTTTTGTTTTGATGATGTTGCCGTCTTTTTTAATTGTAATGCGCCTTGCGGCGGTGATTCCCTGGTCCGCAAGTTCGTTCACAAAGTCTTGGTCGTCGACATCAATCAAATCCAATTCCGATATCACACCATGAGAGCTATTTAAAGTTTTATGGGGACTGATTTGGACGGGGATAGACAGAAAATTTGTGCATTTTAAAAGACAAGATGATTGACTTGGTGTGGCCGTTTCGATAAGCAGGTCGCAGAGGGGTGGGTTTTCAAGTGTAGGGGTACAATATGCTCTCTACTGGACATATTGTCACACCCCAATATTTTTAGGTCATTGGTTCTAATGCCGCTTAAACTTTAACTATATTATAGTACGAGATGATGGAGCTATATATTTACCCCCTGTGTTTAACTTTAATATTGCAACAAACTTACAATTGCTTCATATTACAGTAAAAATGTAAATAAGTATTATAAATTGCATAATAATTGAACGGCCCCCAACAATTATTAACGTAAGTTCCTTTATGTCATTTTTTATTTAGCTTACCGAAATTCGATTTATAATATATATAAATCATGATTATTAAATAGTTTTATTAAATATATAAATAAAATACTGTCCGCTATATGTCCGTGCATTAGGGGTTTCACTTCATCGCTTCAGCTGCAATACTTCAGCTTAATATGGCACTGATTTGAACAGCTCCTGGGATCTACGCATTATTAAATGTGTTTTAATAAAGCAAATTAATATTTTATAACTTTTAATAAGAATACTCCAGTTTAATATAATCGGAAGTTTATGTAAATTTAATTAAAAAGTAAAAGAACATTAGTCCGGCACTGATTTCAACTATTCCTGTGCGTTGTAGGAGTGGAGTTGCTTGGAGTAGTTAGTTAATTCCAGTACATCTGTTAAGTACCACCCCTCATGGGAACGAGGCAGGATCTTGCCACCTCCTTTATCGGGTTTTAGCTCCGCCTTCTCCATAGGTTACCTTTCAATTGAATGTTGGGTTACCGCTTCGGCGACTTTTTCCACCGTTATAGAAGTAAAGCCGAAAGAAGTAGTAGAGACTCTTAAAACGCAGATGCCTGTTCATGCTGCTACATAGAGGGCTTCTCGCAAGACTTCTCTCCACAGTTTTGAGCATCTATATTTTTACTATCTTGCTATTTTGAATGTGTCCGTTGACTCTTAATGCATATCTTGTTTCGTTTCGATTTTCGTATGATTCGAGACAATGTAACTTCTCTCTGAGAACGAGCCAAAATCATGGAGATCTTTGTTTGTTGTTGTTGTCTTGATCGAGTCTCGGAAAAAACTTTATGCCCTGTGGAATGGTTTAGTGAGCATCCTATGGTAGGATGGACCTACATTAGGACAACTGAGTATTTGCAGGTTATATTTTACATGTGTTTGATATGTAAACATAGAAATAAACACGTGTGGAGTCAGATATGCATCCAGAGGAGTCGGGGACATGCAAGGTAGGAAGGATTATGTAAGCTGTGTCCAGATCCGTTGCGTTGGGGGTTGGGTTCTTTACACTTGCAGAGGCAGCAATCTGCAAGAGTCACTGGCTGGCAAAAAAAAAAAATAAAAGCTTAAACCTTTCTTCCCTTAGATACTGTTTTTTAATTTTGTTATTGTGTGTAATATATGTGTGTGTGTGTGAAGATGCTTTTACTTGTTTTTACATCTTAATGTTAATAATAATAATACCATTATTTGAAATGCCTAGCACAGGCATGAAAGTGATGATGAATGGGTACATTATTTTTTAGCATATATTTTATCATATTTGACGTTGATAATTTTCCTATTTATATATCATAGTTCCAACATTAAAAGTTTTCATGTACAGGGTTTGTCCCAAAAGTTCCCGAAATGATTTTTTTTAAAATCATTTATTCAATATCAGTTTACAATCTTTTCAGAACTTTTCAAAGTATTCTCCCCCTGCTTCGATGCACCGTTGCCAACGCTTCACCCAATCATTGAAGGCGCCCTGGAATTCGTCAATTGGAATCTCCTTCAGTGAGGTCGTCGCGGCTGCTTTTACCGCCTCCAGCGTCCCATGCCGAGTTCCTTTCAGGGTTCTTTTGATCCTGGGGAACAAAAAGAAATCCGCTGGTGCCAGATCGGGGCTGTACGGCGGCTGGGGCAGCGTTGCCACACCCATTTTGGCCAGCAACTCGGAGATAATGAGAGCGGTGTGGGTTGACGCTTTGTCATGGTGCAAGATCCAATTGTCGCAAATTTCATTCCGGATGTGTCGAACCCTGTTGCACAACCGTTTGCGCACTTCACAGTAAAACTCCTTGTTGACTGTTTGTCCTTGTGGCACGAATTCACTGTGAACCACACCTTTTCTGTCAAAAAACACAATGAGCATTGCCTTGATTCGCGATTTGCTCATCCTTGCTTTTTTCGGGCGAGGAGACTCCTTGGTGTGCCACTCGCTGCTTTGGCGCTTTGATTCGGGATCGTACTGAAAAATCCACGTTTCGTCCACTGTGATCACTCTGTCCAAAAATTCTGGGTCCGTTTCGTAGCGTTCATGCAATTCCTGGCACTTCAACAAACGCTGCTCCTTCATCTCACTCGTCAGGACTTTTGGCACCATTTTCGAGCAGACTTTCCTCATTTGAAGATCCTCCGTTAAAATGCGATGAACGATTGTTTTGGGTATTCCACACTCCTCTGCAATCATCCGAACACTTAATCGTCGGTCATTGTCCAAAACTTGACGCACTTTTTGCACCGAGTCGTCCGTTTGTAATGTCGACGGGCGTCCAGAGCGGTAGTCGTCGTTGACGGACTCCCAACCTTCCCGGAACAGCTTGTGCCACATGAAAGTTCGGCTTTTTTTCATTGCCCTGTCACCGTAGGCTTTCCGAAGCATTTTGAGCGTCTCCGCCCCGTTTTTACCCAGTTTCACACAAAATTTGATTGCATAACGCTGCTCCAAAAACTGGTCCATTTTTTGATCGACGAGGGTGCAGTAGATACCTCTGCGCGGAGCGTGACCCTGCCTCAACAACTGCCCGCAGGCGACTGATACCGGTCTCGTTTCCAAGCTCAGATCCCTCACCAACGTCTCCGCCCGAAGCTCCGCCCTGTCTGGCAGCGTTGCCATCTACAAAAAATCATTCCGGGAACTTCTGGGACAAACCCTGTATAATTTAAGTCAATTTTTATTGAGTCATACCACCTTTCCCAGTAACACCCCCTTCTCACTCCTATCATTTCATGTCAACGCGCTCAGCCTTCTACTCTTATTTATGGCACTGCGCTATAGGCTCCAATAACATACACGACTTGCTTTCTGATGTGGATATTTGAAAACAGCTCACGCCCTCTAAGGTGTGATCCTTATTTCCATGTTCCTATCCACAGACAAAGTAATTCCGCTCAGACCCCTGCAAGTGGCGGGGTATAACAGCATCAGCTTTTATAGCGTTTCTTTTTGGGCGGGAGGCCCGAAAATTTCCGTTACGGGTCTGTTCAGATACTGAGCCCTAAGCTTTTAGTATGCCGTGGGTCTCAAATAGTGGCGAACTCAGAGGAGGGAGTCCCCAAATTCTGTAAGTGTTACAATTATTTAGAAAAAGGGAAAACAGTTCCTATCACCCTCCTATTCCAAAAAAAAAAAGAAAAAAATTGGGGATCTGCCACTGGCTTCATAATTTGTCACTAAGTGAAGTTTCTTATTTTTATTAGAATATTTTAAAGGCTATTGGCGGATCCAGACTTTAAACAAGGAGGGAGCCCAAACATCATTTTCTGCTTTATCCCTGATAGAGTTAATGCTATTTTTGGTTAAAAAAGGAGCCTCCTCTCAAATCTGCTTTTGTAAAGGTGCTATTGTCTTTTTCAAATTCAGTATATTTTCCAATCAGATATTATGTGTCGAACATGTTATCAGCAAATAGCTGAAGAGTTTTCAGAATTGAAAGCTTTATATATATACTTGATTAAATGATTTTAAATTATAGAAAGAAAAGATATAGAAGTTTGTTTCCAAAATAACGATTTTATTCACAGTAATCATAATTTTGAATTTAATTGGACATTCTTTGTACTATGTGTGAATAATATTTCCCACAATCGATTGATAACCATAATTATCAGTGGTGTACATAGGTTTCTCCTTCAAGGGCAGCAAAGGTAATGAAATAGGCACTACACTAAGGTCACAGGAACATGCTTACATAGTGGAACCGCGATAACTAGACACATACTTTCCCCACGGTTAGCACAATGCAAATTCCTACAAAATTCTGTAACTCGCAACACGTTAACTGAAACCCACTTGAGTAGACTAGAATTTCAACACACCCAAAAAAGATTTTTGTTTACCTGTAAGATTTTTCAACAACCATGTAAAGCAAAGTTGTTAGAGTTATATACCATTATCAGCGGAACAGTGGATTATAAATTAAGGAGCGTTAAAGAATTTTTGTTCTTGTTTCTAAATGAAAAACAATAAAAAATTCTGGATTATTTTTCATGGAGTAATTTAAATTCAAATTTTCAATATGTAGCATACCAGACTTAAAAATAAAAGGAAACTATTTAACTAGTGCTACATAATAATATAGTAAACAATCTTTAATGTTTGTAGGGGTACTTATTTTCTCATATATGTGAAACTTCAGTAAAGCGACATCTGCTTAAGTCAACACGTTTTCTGTTCTCCTTGGGATACCGAGTTACCAAGGTTTCAATGTATTTTTTGGTAAGAAATTGTGTAGCCTTCCATAGGTGTCGCTTAAGGCAAAAATGGTGTAAGCAGGCAGTTTGCAACAATCCAGTGAAAGTGATGGTTTACCCGGTAACTTTATACAGTAAAACCTGTGGAAGTTGGATACTCACGGTTTCCCCTAAACGTGTCCAACATGGACAATATGAATGAAATGGAAAAGTTCATTGTGGTTCCACCAAACTGTGTCCAACATATAGAGGTGTCCAACTTTACAGGTTTTACTGTAGCTGACTTTTTCCAATTGTGAAAAAAAAGGATAAAACAAATATAATGTTAAATACAAAATGTTTATTATCATGTTTAATTACACAATGGTATTTTTCAAACATCAAGATCATAAATACAGAACGAAAATTTTGTTTTGCCATTAACTGAACTCTTCTACACCACATCTAAATAAAGCAAAATATTTAAAAAAGATATTTTACCTTTTGCCATACACACTGGCTATAGTGAAAAAAACAACCCTTAACAGAGATGTTAGGAAATACTTCTGTAAGAGCATTGTGGATGCTTTTTTCAAAATCCACCATGGCCACTTGTGGCTGAAGTATAAGGTTGTGTTCAACGGCTTTATTTTTCAGTATGTTTAACATTTTTACATATGTGGCCTCCAATTTATTTTGCAGCAAGCAAAAAACAGGGAATATTTTCCCCATATAATAACCATGAATGGTGTGTAATTGAGTGAACATGTGTGGTACTATTTTGAATGTGCCATCTAAAAAACTTTGTTGCACATACAAAGCTTTTGCAGATTTTCAACTGTGCAAAATATCTAAAAAAAAGGGAAAGAACAGTATTAATGAATTAATAATAAAAAAAATTTTTTTTTTTAAATATTTAAAACTTTTAAATAAAATATACCAGCATCCGGTTATCTCCTACACCATCATCAGCTATCAAAAATCGCTGTCCTTGTTTATTCTCGGTCCACACGCCATTTACTTCTAAATTTCAATGCTTTAGGGCAATGGAGGTCTCAATACTGAACGTGCTCGATACATTGTTTTACTCATTGTATCAAATGGGGGCAAAACTGCTGCTGTCTCAACTGATACCGCTACCTGTGCAATTTCTTCCCTGAAAAAAAAAATTAGTAATTAAAATTTTTATACATCAGATGCATTTTAGTCATCACAGATTTGTTACATGTGTGCAACTACTCAGGGCCGTAGACAAGGGGGTGTTTTGGGTGTTAGAGCACCCCCTGAAATAACAGACTATCCAAGAAGAAGAACAATCTCCTGTAACATATACATCAAACGCGGCACGCCCCTCCCAAACAAATACTCCAAAAGGCGTCCACAAACACCGCGATGTCGCCACCCTTGTGGCGTATATATCTGGGTTTTCTTGAATGACAAAATCCCGAATTTCGTGGATTTTGCCGGGGAGTCCGTTTATATTTAAGGAGACGACAGAGAGGCGGTGGGGGTTCCTAACCGCAAGGCCGGTGAATCTTCATTGTGTTGGCAAAATGGTGAATGGCGTAAGAGATGTTTTTTAGTGTGGAAGAGGTAAGGCTTGCGTAATCCTCTTGTGGAGAATTAAGTAGATTAGTGAAGGTTTTTTCCAGGATAGCCCAAATGTCCAGCATGAGGCCAGGCAGATCTGAAATTTGGGGGTAGAAGGGTTTAGGCTGGAAACGATTTGAATTGGGGGGGGAAGGTGTTTTTGTGGAGGCCGCAGCTTCTGCATAAGAGGAGCTGGAGTGGGAAGAGGGGGATTGGTTAAATGAATTGTTGTTGTGAATGCTGGCTTGGTTTGACGTGTCTTTGTGGACTGTCGAGGAGTTTGGGGGGGGATAAGTGCCGGGTCCGGGGGGCTTCTGGTAGTTTGATTGGGTTTGGGCGGTTTTGGAATGAGTTAAGGGCTTTGAGGTACGAAGGACAGCCCTTGTAATTGGCGGGATGGGGTCCCTGGCAATTTGCGCAGGTTGCTGGCGTGGTGGGTAACTTGGTGCAGGTGCGGCTAGGGTGGCCGAGTCCACACTTGACACAACGGGCGTTTGATTGACAGTTTCTGGCCCCATGGCCAAAACCCTGGCAAAGGTAACACTGTAGGAGGGGACGAGTGGGGGAGTTGAGAGGTTCGAAGGATATCTTGGTGTGGAAAAGTGTATTTACGTTGTAGATGGCGTCAAGACCGGGTTTGGTGGTAATGGTGACGACATATAGGGGCATTGGGTGACCATTTTTGCCCATCATTTGTCGTATATCGGACACGGGGAGGATTGAATTTTTGAGTTCATTTAGAATGTCCTCGGCAGGAGTGCAGGATGGAAGACCCCGGAGGACAACTTGGGTTTTAGTAGTGGGAGTGAGGACAATGTGGGCAAATTGAATGCCCTCTCTCTCCAGGAATTTGGTAGCTATCCTGTGGTCTGATGTAGAGTGAGTTATTAGGGAATGGAATCTGGGCCCGGTTACGAATTCATAGGGCCCGGAGAGAAGTGGGTCGAGTTTTAAGGAAGATGGGGGGGTGTTTAGTGATATTTTGATGGGAGGAATGGATTGTGGGGGTTGAGTTGGTTGTTTGTGGGGAGAATTGACTTGAGTGGCTGGACTAACTGGGGGGGGTCTTTGTTGTGGATGTCGTCGAGGATCTTTTCGATTGGCGGGAGATGTAGCAAGGATAGGCAATGGGGGAGGGGGACCTGGAAGGAGGGGCAGAGCCCGTTAGTATTGACGCGGTGGGGGAATTTGATGGTGAAGCATGGTTGGAGTTTGCAGGAGATGGTAATTTTTTGCGGCGAGTTTTCCTGCCCATGATATTTAATAAGGATAACAAATATGGGTTGATATAAAGTTATAAATTACTGTTTAAGCGAGCACCGAATGAAAGAGGAAAAATTTCTTACCTTGTAAATGCAGGATTTATGCGAAATTTAGCTGCAATACTAGAAATATGTAGGTATAATATGTACAATTTGCTGGCCGCTGGAAGCTGGAGCGGGCCCAAAACACTGCTCGTCGAACAGTGCTTTATTTGTAAATTAATAATTTTACAACGATGGAATTACAGACATTTGAAGTCGCAATAATATAAATTTCAGCAAATTGCCCGAATTTAGTTTCAGGCAAAAGAAAAGCCAATGCATAAACAACCAATGAAAACACCGCCGCGAAAGTTTAGTTTCAGCCAATGAGCTGACGGACGATGACGTAGAGCGTTATGGGCGTGGTTAACCGCAAAAGCTGCGCTCTCACCCAATGAAAAGGAGCGCACCCCTCCGAGCCAATCAGCGGCTCCGGAGGTAAAAGGCTGCCAATGAGAGACCAAGAATTATTGATGAGAGCAGATCAGTTAAATTGAAGAGTTCAATATGGCGTTTATCGGCAAACGGCCGTGAAATTAATGACCATCGGAGCAAATCCCCAGAAACGCAACACAGATTCCAAAAAGAGCTTACACAAACACAGCACACACAGGGAGAAAGCACACTTCTCAGCGATAGCACGGCAGTAAGGTGGAAGCACAGAGGAGGGGTGGGAAGCGCGATAGGCACACGAAAAACACAGGCACTTGGATATGAAGCAAAGAAATCACTGGTGTAGCACAGGCACTTGAACACGCAGCATAGGCACTTGCATTGGAAGCAGAAGAATCACAGGGGCAGCACAGGCAGGACCCACTTGGCGAGGAACAGGATTTGGTCTGGAGGTGAACTGGTGACGGTGGAGATGGAAGAATGAAGTAATTGAAGGAATGGCGGTGATGGAACGGCTAATTTTTACCCACTTCTCTTTATGAAAAATTTGGAGCGGCTAGAATCCTCTTTAGTTTGAAGCGGACGGCCGTTAGGGCCGCAGCGCCCTCTGGAAGCTTCTGACGTAAACTGCTTCTTTGAGGTCCGTCTTCTTTGAGGTCGTTGGAGTGTTGTAAAAAATGATGGTAAATGCAGTTATAACTTTAAATTTACTTTGGCAGGAGTTTGAACAAAACACGTCTATCTGGGCTGAAGTCTGAATCGACTTCTTCTCCGACTGCTGAGCTAGACGACATCTCGACAAGAATGATTTAATGGTTATAAATCCACGGCCAACTAGATTACTATAGGCCCGCTCACGTGAACCCAACGCCATAGAAAACCTGCCTCCAAATTTTCGCAGTGGCGATTCTCGCACGTAGTTTTTCTCCGACAGAGGGCGCCTGCTGCATAGGAAAACATTCCCAATCTAACACACTATAAATGCCAATTAATGTCCCAGTTTCTGATTACATACAGAAATAGATTGCTATTTTTCTCAAAAAATTATCGTATTTTATTTTACAACGACGATGATGATATCGTGATATGATAACAGTTCATAACAAATTTTTAAAAAATTTAAATCTTACATACCTTTCATATTCTCTCATTTACACTGAAGACGGTTTATTGGATGAAATGATTTCTCCAGATAAAATGATTTCTCAGTCATGATCAATAACTGATAATGAATTGATAGTTTATACTGAAAGCTAAATTTCAAAATGCATATAAAAGCAGACTTTATTTTAATGGTTAATAAAATACAACTATATAGAATTTTAACCAACTAATTAATAATTTAATTATATTCTATTATAATTAATTATAAAATAAAGAATTAATTAGAAGGCTTGACACCTGTTTGGAAAGACTTTAATGGAAAGTTAATGAAATTGACACATGAATTTACAATAAACTGATGATATAACTACACAATGTATAATACATGATTTCTAATAACTTTTGACACAAGCCAAATTTTTAATACATCACATAATAAAAATAAAGAATCAGGTATTCATGAATAGCAATTCTTTCCAAAATAATTTTACTTGAAAATATAAACTACATAATAGAACAGCATGTCACAGAAAACAAAATACAGAATAAACACTTACTGTGTCCCTAATACTGCAGATATAAATAGGCTAAATTTTATGAAATTGGATTGAACGAAAAAATAAACTATCAGTAAAAGAAAATGGGTTTTTTTTATACACATTATTTATTTCCATGTCTCAAAAATGCACAATAATAAGAAAACTTATATACAGTTTACATTCTCTGGAATCTTTATTGATATATCGCTAATAAAATGTAAAGAGGGTCCAATAACGCTAATGCAAAAATGTAGAACTGCTCATCGAAATAAAATAATTTTCACTCTAATACATAGTACGTAATAAAACAGCATGTCATACAAAAACATTCAAGTAGAAAAAAACGTGTAGAAGGAAACACTCGCCAAAACTTCGTTTTGGCGCCCGTACCGTATAGTAAAAGAGTGCCATTGTTTAGATTGCATATAACTTAAAAGGATTAAATGTAGATTAATAAGTACTTTTTAAATTACTGACTCTAACAAGAAGGGCTAGGTTTGCTAGGATTGGAAACTGCCTATACTCCCAACAGAGGTGTTGATGAAATATTTTGAATTGTAAAATAAAGGAAGTTTTAAAAATAACAGACGGATCTTGCTCATATGGTGCCAGGTGGGAACCCGAAATTTGACTCCCCTCCCTAATTTTTCCGACATTGATTAATTATTTGATAAAAAATGAAATCTAAAGGAAGTTTTACAATAACACAAACAGGGATGGGACTCAAAATTTTTTAAGTATTCAAGATAAATGGTTGCCTCTATTTGCGATCTTCAAGAATGTTGGCATTACCTTCAAGACTATATTAAAATTAGTAGCTTTTAAAACATATGTTTCCAAAGAACAAAAGCTCCAAGAAAAATTATTTCTTCAACTATGTGCAACCAACATATATTTTTCAATTAGATGAAAACACTAAATGTGTACATATAGCTTTGATGTTGGATGAACTTCAAATAATTAATGCACCTTAGCTTAGCTACTACAGAGTAAAATTATGAAGGAGGGAACAAATTACCTTTACGTGTGATAGTTGTAATCCGAAGGTTTTCTTTACTTCGAAACTCGTGGAAGGACATATTACTTTTTCCCGATTGCGATTTACAAAATGCGTTTAAAAGATTTCGTGCGGGGGGCACGTGCCTGGTGGCATATTTTGAAAATCTACATGTTGTTGTTGCAAGGGCAATGGGAAAGGTGGCCGCCGAAGGGGGCAGCGCTGTATTCCCAGACAGGTTTTTGTCATATAAAATGACGACCAGTGGACCGAGAAGGGACACTGGGAGGAGGGGGCATTGCGGATGATTGTCGATCGAAACAGGCGTACAGAGACGCACAGCTCACATGATTGTCGTCATTCAACGTCGTCCGGAGACCATCCACGATCAGTCCGCCCCGAAGAGCGGCCTAAATAGATGGGTGGCGCGGAAGAACACCCCGGGCCGGCCGGTATTCCTACAGGAAACCACCGGACACCGTTGAGTGGGTGAGGTGCCGCGAGCGGCAGCGAACAGGCGTAGAACATTCCCCGCAACCAAGGCGCACGAGATCAGCATAATCCGGACAGGCATAATATGCCAAAGTATCATCCACCGTTGGCGAAAGCTGGCCCCCAAGCGACCGCAGCGGACGAAAACGATGACGAAATCCCGTCATGTAAAGAAGGCCAAGCACGGCCCTAGCGACGAAGTCCGAATTACGAGGGAGGGCGGAGTCCGGTCCCAGAATAGCAGAAGCAGACATCGATCCACCACCGCCCGGCGGCCAAAATGAATGTCCCAAACACTTCGTCTTAAGCGAGCTGGAACCAACACCCGCCAGCCCGGACAGCAGAGAACAGACATCCGCACGCCACCAGAACTGAGACCGAACTCCGAAATCTACATGCTTCTTGCAACCAGGAAGTATTCAACCAATCGGCAACAATCTTGGGGGCGGGATTAACGCTGACGTTAGATTTTAGTCTCCCCTAATAGTAAACAAACATGGAGGAAGATGTTGCTTAACTCGAATTTTGCTATATTCTGAATTTTAATCTAAAAGATTTAGGAGATTTAAAAAAAGAAAACAACTTTTTCAGGCTTGAACACGAAAACAACCTGGATTTCTAGAAACTCTGCAACTCCTGAAAAATCAATATTTTTGGAAAATCTGCAAAGATATGAAATGTCGGTTGCTTTTAAAATGGATTTTTTTTCCATATGTATACTTGCATTAAACTTACAAAGAAACTACTTTTGGTGTCCCCTGTACTTTTCATCGAGACCTATTGCATTTTAAAGGACTTGACCTCCTTATCGCGAATATGAAGTCAAATTTCTGCTAAATTAAAATTTCACATTTTATAAGCACTCAGTTTTAAAATGCCCCATTTTAAGCATATGGAATTTTTTTTAGGAGTTTCATTTTTCGCAATCTCAAACAAAAAATTATTAGAAATAAAAAAGAGGGTATGTATAATATAAAAAATTATGAAAATAAATAAATTGCGAACACTGATGCCGTTCAATATGCAGAGTTGTTTGCGATGTTCTCAATTAAATTCCAAACTCTGGTTATTATACCAACATTCGCCGCTTTAATAACTATTAATGTAAGAATATGTTAAAGCTATATATATATATATATATATATATATATCATCATCATCATATTCAACCATTATCTATCCACTGCTGGATGAAGGTCTCTCCAAATGCTTTCCACACAAGTCTATCCTGAGCAATTCGCTTCCACGTCACCCCAACCTGTTTTCTTATTTCATCCACCCATCTAGTTTGAGGACGTTTTCTAGGTCTTCGGTGGTCTCTTGGAATCCAGTTCAGAATTTCTGTTGTCCATCGTTGATCAGTTCTTCTTGCAATATGCCCAGCCCATCGCCATTTCAGCCCTTTTACTTTAACAATGATGTCCTCTACTCTAGTTTGCTCTCTCACCCAAGTGTTTCTTTTTCGATCTCTCCTAGTTATTCCAAGCATGCACCTCTCCATGCTCCTTTGCGTTGTCTGTAACTTTCGTATTGCTCCAACTGTTAGACTCCATGTCTCTGATCCATAAGAGAGGACTGGCAATACACACTGGTTGAAGACCTTTCTTTTTAGACACAAAGGCAATTTCCCCTTCAGGATAAAACTGTTTCTTCCAAATGCACTCCAGCCAAGTTTAATACGTCTGTTGAGTTCTTTCATAATGTTGCCATCCATTGAAATCAGCTGGCCAAGGTAAATATATGAATCAGCAATTTCTAGCTCAGTGTTGTCAACTTGTATTTTTGTTTCCTCTACAAAATTATTGAACATGATCTTAGTTTTTTGTAGGTTCATCTTGAGTCCAACTTCTTTACTTCTAGTTGAGAGCTCCTGTACCATGTCTTGGAGTTCTGATGGGTTCGTTGAAAAAATAACAATGTCATCAGCAAACCGCAAATGATTTAAATATTCACCATTTATTTTTATTCCCCTGTTATTCCAATTTATTTGCTGAAAAATCATCTGTAAAGCTGAAGTAAAAAGTTTTGGAGAAATGGTATCTCCCTGCCTCACACCTTTACCAATTTTGATAGCTTCGGTATCTTTATGTAACCGAAATTTTGCACTTGCATTTTTATACACACGTTTCACCATGTCAATGTACACATCCTCAATGTCTGTTGATCTTAAAGAGTTGATGACTGCTGATGTTTTAATAGAGTCAAAGGCCTTCTCATAGTCAATAAATGCCACACACAATGGAAGTTCATATTCATGTGTTCTTTCAATTAATTCTCTTAATACTTGAATATGGTCCACTGTACTGAATCCACTTCGAAATCCAGCTTGTTCTCTTGGTTGAGCTGCATCTAATTTTTTCTGCAGGCGATGTGTTAGCACTTTTGTGAAGATTTTATAAATAGCAGGTAACAAGCTAATTGGTCGGTAATTTTTTAAATCCTCTTTATCACCTTTTTTATGCAAAAGAATTACTGTTGCAGAATCCCATTGGTTTGGTATGTTACCGCTGTTAAGACATTTGGTAAAGAATTTTGCAAGTATGTCTTCTACATATTCTCCAGCTTCTTTTAGGATATCTAATGTAATACCATCATCACCAGGGGCTCTTCCTTTCTTCATACTTTTTATTGCAAATGAAACTTCTTCTTTTAAGATTTTAGGAGCTGTTCCTTCGACTATTTCAATGTCTTCGTTTAATCCACTGTTACTTTCGTATAGATTTTTGTAGAATTCTTCAACTCTTCTAAGTATTTCTTCCCTATTTCTTGTTACGGTGCCATCCTCTCCTTTTAATGCAATGATGTGTTTCTTCCCAACAGATAAACTTCCTTTAACAACCCTAAGGCTCTTGTTATTTTCAATGGCTTTCCTTACTAGCTCACAGTTGAATTTTCTTATGTCTTCTTTCATGCTTTTGCGCAGAGTTTTACAAAGTTCTATGTACTCAATCCTGGAACTGGTATTTTGATTGTCCACCTTCATATCTCTTCGCCTTTTCATGAGCTGTTTCGTCTTCTCAGATAATTTGCTATTGTGCTTTTTACAGGTTACACCACCAATTTCCCCAGCAGTTTCAACTATTGTCTTAACAATGTTTTCATTTGCTTCTGAGATATCAATTTCTTCAATAAGTCCTTCCAGTGCAGAAAAGCGATTTTTTAATTCCAACTTGAATGCCTCGGTATTTACTTTCAGTTTCATTAGATCCACCCTCTTACTTACTTGTTTCCTAATGAGCTTCTGTCGTTCTAATTTAGTATTTAAGTGCACTTTACATCTCACCATTCGATGATCACTTCCAGTATTAAATCTGTTCAGTACGCTGCAATCTTCAATAATTGATTTCTTGTTTGCCAGGATATAGTCAATTTCACTAGTTCCCCCATTTGGGTGTTTCCATGTCCATTTTCTTTGCGGTTTCTTCTTAAAAAATGAATTCATGATGCTAAGGTTTTCAGCTTCTGCAAATTCGATGAGTTGATCGCCACGTTCATTCCTTTCCCCATATCCGTATTTACCAACCGATGTCTCTCCTTGTTCCTGTTGTCCAATTCTTGCATTGAAATCCCCCATGATGAGCTTGATATGTTGTTTCCCTTTGGTGTGTAACTCTTTGATTTCTTCATAAAATTCTTCAACCTCTTCGTCGGTATGGCTTGATGTTGGTGCATATACCTGTACTATTTGAAGTTGGTATCGCTGGGTTAGTTGAATATATATATATATATATATATCATATTCAACCATTATCTATCCACTGCTGGATGAAGGTCTCTCCAAATGCTTTCCACACAAGTCTATCCTGAGCAATTCGCTTCCACGTCACCCCAACCTGTTTTCTTATTTCATCCACCCATCTAGTTTGAGGACGTTTTCTAGGTCTTCGGTGGTCTCTTGGAATCCAGTTCAGAATTTCTGTTGTCCATCGTTGATCAGTTCTTCTTGCAATATGCCCAGCCCATCGCCATTTCAGCCCTTTTACTTTAACAATGATGTCCTCTACTCTAGTTTGCTCTCTCACCCAAGTGTTTCTTTTTCGATCTCTCCTAGTTATTCCAAGCATGCACCTCTCCATGCTCCTTTGCGTTGTCTGTAACTTTCGTATTGCTCCAACTGTTAGACTCCATGTCTCTGATCCATAAGAGAGGACTGGCAATACACACTGGTTGAAGACCTTTCTTTTTAGACACAAAGGCAATTTCCCCTTCAGGATAAAACTGTTTCTTCCAAATGCACTCCAGCCAAGTTTAATACGTCTGTTGAGTTCTTTCATAATGTTGCCATCCATTGAAATCAGCTGGCCAAGGTAAATATATGAATCAGCAATTTCTAGCTCAATGTTGTCAACTTGTATTTTTGTTTCCTCTACGAAATTATTGAACATGATCTTAGTTTTTTGTAGGTTCATCTTGAGTCCAACTTCTTTACTTCTAGTTGAGAGCTCTTGTACCATGTCTTGGAGTTCCAATGGGTCCGTTGAAAAAATAACAATGTCATCAGCAAACCGCAGATGATTTAAATATTCACCATTTATTTTTATTCCCTTGTTATTCCAATTTATCAGCTGAAAAATCATCTGTAAAGCAGAAGTAAAAAGTTTTGGAGAAATGGTATCTCCCTGCCTCACCCCTTTGCCAAGTTTGATAGTTTTGGTATCTTTATGTAACCGAAATTTTGCACTTGCATTTTTATACACACGTTTCACCATGTCAATGTACACATCCTCAATGTCTGTTGATCTTAAAGAGTTGATGACTGCTGATGTTTTTATAGAGTCAAAGGCCTTCTCATAGTCAATAAATGCAACACACAATGGAAGTTCATATTCATGTGTTCTTTCAATTAATTCTCTTAATACTTGAATATGGTCCACTGTACTGAATCCACTTCGAAATCCAGCTTGTTCTCTTGGTTGAGCTGCATCTAATTTTTTCTGCAGGCGATGTGTTAGAACTTTTGTGAAGATTTTATAAATAGCAGGTAACAAGCTAATTGGTCGGTAATTTTTCAAATCCTCTTTATCACCTTTTTTATGCAAAAGAATTACTGTTGCAGA
>QLNU02013824.1:0-13041 GCA_006491805.2 Dysdera silvatica
TGACATGGATACGTTAGAGATAGATATTTTGGACTGCGATAAATTTAGTGTTAAGATCTGGAAAATTTATATCGATGATACCTTTGTGGTATTTTCGAGGATAGGACTGGACAACTTCCACTGTTTCCTTAATGACTCAAATCCTCATATTCGTTTTATCATGGAGGTAGTATATTATGAATGTGTATCGTTTTTGAACGTGAAAGTCACCAGAGACTACCGAAACTTCTGTATGTCGAAAGACAATCCATACGGACCGATGTTTGAATTTCCGCTCACATCATCCAACTTACCACAAAGCTTCTGTTGTGAGGTCTCTAACACGTTGGGCCCTCACACGCAGCAGCAGTGTTGAGTTGAAAGACACTGAGATATGGAAAACGAGGAGAGCATTTACGAATAACAACTACTCCAGCAAATTCATCGCTCGAAGATTTGATGAGGGTTGTAGAGGACTTGTTGGGCAAAGACGGACCAGAGGGACAGTTGTTTTATCATATGAAGTGAGGACCTTTGAAGAGATTGCCTATGTTCAGAGGAAGCTGACTTACTACGAACCTACATCGGCTTTAAATGACTTATTAGTAAAAGTGGAAGATCGAGTTCCAATGGATGAATTGACTGGAACAATTTACCAGATACCCTGCAAAGGCTGCGAAAAAGTATACACTGCCGAGACGGGAAGAACTGTTTGTACACTTAAAAATGAAGATCATCATGCTGTGGAAAAAGGTGAGATGACTAATCTTCTGATAGAACATGCTTGGGAGCAGGGCCGTGGTTAGGGGTGGCTAGGAAGGCCCACAAGAGGGGCCCAAGCACAAGGGGGCGCAAAATCGGCAAAAATAACTCACAAGGGAAAATATGTCCGTCACTAGGGGCACAATCTGAACGGTCCTGCCAGGGTCGCAGGATCGTTTAGCAGTGATCCTGCCTGGAAGAGAGATTATACTCCTGATTGGAAAGGTACAAAAGTTCTTCATAAAAATGTAACTTCTCGCTACTGTAGACTTTTTCTGGAGTCCTGGGAGACTTTCCGAATACGTAGTAAGGCGATGAACATCGCAAAATCGATGCCCGAACCTTACCGCATTTTTGCTAGGAGATGGGAAAAAACCAGATTCATACGGGGGGCGGGGGGATTCGACTGTTGGATAGCTTTGGGGGGGGAACCCAAAGTTGGGGTATAAATACCGAACACCTACACTTCCTTGACACTTTCGCTTGATGAAGGGAACAGTAGTTCTCGAAACGTTGCGAATATTTTTGCAGATGGTATGTTTTCACTTTCTTTTGTACTTATTATTTCGATCAGTGTTAAAATGAATTATTTTTATTAGTTATAATAATTACATCATTTTAAAATCAGTTAATTTAAAGGTTTCCATTATAATACCTGAATTTTACTACTCTTCCTCTATGAATAGCAATTCCAGATAAACCGGTCAGGGTCCTCAATTTCCAGACTAACCGGCCAAGGTCTCGACATGGCCGGTTAAAACGAAGTCCGCTGTGTATTTCATAAAATCTTCAATATAGATTATTCTACTAGCGACTCGCAGGGCTAGGGACAGGGTTTACGGGGTCCACAGGTAATTTAGTAAATTGGGCCCTCCAAAGTAAGCCTTATCCTCTCCTTGCCTCTAACTTGTTTTTAGTAATCCTCGTAGATAGCTCTAAAAAAAAACAAAAAAAAACGCTAGGCCCCCCCCACTAGGCTCTTGGGTATTTGCACCCTTAATCCCCTCCCTTTTACCGGCCCTAGTGACTCGTATAGTATCATTTCAGGCTACTTTTCTCGCAGTCCAAAAAAAACAAAAAAAACAATAGCCGCTAAAATATGTGTTAAAGCCAGGAGTGGACTGAGCCGCCGGCCCCCGGGCTGGTGCGCCCTCATGGGCAATAAGACTCGCGCCTTTGAATGGACAAGGACCCCTGCACTCCGAAAATCCAAGGCATGCGCCCTTTGAGAGGAAGGACCCAGTTCGCCCCGGGTACAAACTCTTTGCATTCATTTAAAACACTGATATAATACAGTTCATTTCAACTACGTATACGCAACAGAAACCACTTGTGTATTGCGATACATTCCATATAAATATTGATGGAGACAGGTGAAATCGATTGTGCAACTCACTTTCCCTGGCAGCTGTGCAACACCTTCATGACATTACATATTTCCACGTGAAGAGACGTTGCCCTTCTGTGGAATTACCAATGACAGTTGAAGGAGACGTTCAACAAGAAACGTTGGATGACTATAAACTACCTATTTTTAGACATTATTACGCAGATCCATGTTTTTAATCTTGATGGCTTCGTTTTAACCCCAGACGGGTAAATGTAAATCTACATTTACAGGTAGATAGATGCTCGTATGAATTGCACGATTGTCATAAAAATTTCAGCATTTCGCGGGGAAAAATGGTCAAAATTAATATGTTGATTATTTTTTAATTTTTATGTCATTTCGATAAAATTATTTTTAAGTTTGAGTTGCCAGTTTACTCACTATAAACTCCATTTACCCTACAGACACTACCTGAAGAATGCTGTCCAAACATAGACGCAATTTCCACGAACGTCTGCCCGTCTGGGATAAAAAATTTATTTTTTTATTTATTTATTTGAAGTTTAAAATACTGAAAAAAATTTGACGTTAAGTTTAATAATTCAATTAATAATTGTTAATCGTAAATAGAAGTGCCGTATATTTAATGACGCACTTCAATTTAATCTCATACATATGTATATTATAGAGCAGGGTTGTCCAACATACGGCCTGCGGGCTACAATCCGGCCCGCCAAAAGTGTTAATCCGGCCCGCTGACAATTATTTGGAAAAAAAAGGGAAAACCGCAGCGGGCAGCATGGTTGACCCTTTTCTATATCGCAAAGTAAACAAACAAATAACGGAAAGAAACTGCGAAGAGAGGCTTTTAGTAAAGTTTTATTTCCCCGAACCTCTGGCCCGTGAGATCTGCGGAAAATATTTAAGTGGCCCGCTACCCAAAAAGGTTGGACAACCATGATATAGAGTGACATTACTTTGAAGACTTAGTTGAAATGTACGTTCATGGAAACTATATATGTACGGTTTCAAGTTCCTTATATGATTGAGGTATGTCAGTACAGGTTGGATTTATTTGAAATTTTCTGAAATTCGCAACTTCGCTTT
Organism: Dysdera silvatica; assembly: GCA_006491805.2. Lineage (NCBI taxonomy): Eukaryota > Metazoa > Arthropoda > Arachnida > Araneae > Dysderidae > Dysdera > Dysdera silvatica. The sequence continues at coordinate 3,179 of QLNU02013824.1, forward strand.
TACAGCAGGCAGCTTTACGAAATGGGACTATGACTCACTGTTTTGGGCCGTCCATACATCGCTCGATATAATTTAAACCATTTTTTTTAGTCCTCCGCTTCCATAGTCCATTTTCTCTATGATCCATCTCATAGGCGTACTCAGGAAGTTTGTAAGGGAGGGTCATGGGCTCATTAGTTATAGAGCTACAACTCACATATTCCTATGTTAAATATACAAAATTTCATTGCAATGGGGGGTTACAACCCCCATCAACATCCCCCCCTGCATACGCCAATGGTCCATCTTGACCTTTTAGGGCGCCTTCCCCTCCCTACGGGACAATTTATGAAAATGAACGAGCCTTGTTGCAACAATTAACGGGCAAATTAAAAAAGCTAATTATACCAATTAATGAACAAATTAACAAAACTGTTTACATGAATTAACGAGCAAATTAACAAAGCTAGTTATAAAAATTAACGAAATTAATTATAAAAATAAAAGAATGAGCAAATTAACGAAGTTAATTATAAAAAAAAAATATGCAAACTAAAAAAAAACAAAAAAACTATGAGAATTAGCAAACAAATGAATAAAATTTGTTCAACAAAAATTAACGAAAAGATTAACAAAGCTAATTATAAGAACTGACAAACAAATTAACAAAGCTGGTTACAAGAATCAACACGCAAGTGTCGAACACTAATTTAGAGATGGGCTCAAATGGTCTGAATGTTCCTTCTTGTTAAATAAGGCCCAAATCAAAATGAAATTTAATCTATTAGGAAAGAAAATCAACCAAAATTATATATTATTATCTGGGGGGGGGGGCAAAGGGGCACTTGCCCCTCCCTCGGTTTATGCTATATTTTAACCCTAAGTTATTCCTATGCCTTAACACACGTAAAAATTGATGAGGATGCTCGAGAATTTAATGACCAGTTTCTGTCTCGTTTCTGTAATAAAAAAATTCATATTTTGTAATGCACTTTTCAAGCGTATACATACACGCATATATGTTGAAAATTATGACAGTTCGTTTAAAATTTCTTCATTTTATGTTTAAAGAAATAAAAACCTTTTTTTTTTAGATCCTAATCCCCTCGATAACGCTTAAGAATCTAGTCACGAACTGTTAATCTTTCTGACCCTCATAGATATCCAACCACAAAACAAGCATAACAAAAAAAGAGAACACTTTCACCCCAGCCGAACATCCACGCCAAAAAAAAAAAAAGAGGGGGCCGGGGAAAGCGAGAGAGAGAGAGAAAGCCCGCGAAAGTACGTCGAACTCTCCTGACGTAGTTCGGAGCCAATATGGATCCAAAGAGAGAGAGATGAACAGTTGCCCTCTTTCTGAGTGGCATTCACCCACTTTTTCTGGCTCACGCGACTATAGCGGCAATTTGACTTGAAGTGGAACGAAAGAGAAAAGAACCCAACCCGCGTCGGTCCTTTCGTTATTACTCTTTACGTGGTTGGCAACGCTTTTCCTTTTTGCCGACCGTAGACGGTCCTGTTAAGGAAATAAAGAAAATCTTAAGAATTCACGTATCTCAAAACTTTCAAGATAAGACGATTCAAGGCTATTGATCTTAGCTGAAAGTTTATAATCGCGAAACAATTTTATCATTAGATGATTTTATCCAATAAATCTATGTAATGGGAAAATAACTGACTTTATTAAATAAATTCACGATCTCGTGAAGTAAATCGATGGTGTTCAATGACACACTAAATCGATGCTGATACTGAGTAAATCGACAATATTATTAAAGAGATGATGCTCTTAAGTAAATCGATGATGATATTGAGTAAATCGGTTATAGTGAGTAAATCGGCTATAGCGAGTAAATCGATTATATTGAGTAAATCGGCTATAGCGAGTAAATCGATTATATTGAGTAAATCGATTATATTGAGTAAATCGGCTATAGCGAGTAAATCGATTATATTGAGTAAATCGGTCATTGAGTAAATCGATGATGATATTGGATAATTCGGTCATGTTAGTAAATCAATGCTCATAGAGTAAATCGGTTATGTTAAGTAAATCGATGATAATATTGAATAAATCTATCATGTTGAGTAAATGGATGATGATACTGAGTAAATCGACGATGTGTTCAAGTAAATTGATAATGCTATTGAATAAATCGGTCATGTTGAGTAAATCAATGATGATATTGAGTAAATCAATGGTGATATTGAGTAAATCAATGGTGATATTGAGTAAATCAATGGTGATAATGAATAAATCGATGTATATTGACTGGCGGTTCTATGCTAAGGACAGGGGGCCATGGCCCCAAATACCTGTATAACCAGATTTTATTATCCTGCCTATATGCACGACCGCCGCTAATGGTGCGAGTGCATATAGGCAGGAATTTATGCCCCCATTTTTTTTTTTTTTTGTCTAGAATGGCCATTGAGTATACAGATTTGTCTAGCAAATCAATGACTGTATTCAGTATAGCGATTTATTAAATAAATCGATAACTTGATTTATTGAGGAGATCGATGACTATCGAATATGCATATTTATTAAGTGAATCGATAACAACAAAGTACTCTAATTTATTTATATTCTAATATATATTTGTATTCTGATTTCGTCAAGATTATGTTGGTTGTTTTTTTAATGGTGAATGGTTTCTTCTTACACGGCGGAACTAATTTCTGCAAAGAAGAAGGGGAGACGGCGTCGACTGTAAGTCAATTATCGAAATCAGGGCCACATGCAGTAGCAAAATGCCAGTCTCACATCTCACATTTAAAGACCCTCCAACTAGTATCTGCTATTGCTTATTTAAAAAATATCGGTCTTTAAATATCCATACATATCGGTCACTAAATAACCATACATATCGGTCTCTAAATATCCATACATATCGGTCTCTAAATATCCATACATATAAACAAAAAATCATAAAGTTTAAAAAATATTGAAGTTAATATCCTACCACCCCTGTTGAATACGTGGAACAATCTACAGCATGTAGAAAATTGGCTTAGAAAACATTTTCTCTTCCAGACGATTTCGCGTCTGCCTGCTGCCTGCCTGCCTGCCTGTCTGTCTGTCCCATCTCTTCTTTCATTCTTTCTTTCTTTTTCTTTCTTTCTTTTTCTTTTTTTTTTTAGAGTTAAAGAGACTATCTAACTTCTGTCAATAAACGTTCCGACGGAACAAATATTGCCACAATAGTTAAATATATTTGGACGATCTCTTTTAGATACGTCGGATACGTTTGGATACGTCGTTAACATGCATTTCTAAGAAAGCAAAAGATTTCATTCATGTTTTCATTTGGCGGGGAGGGGCTAAAACACCTAAAAATATTTTGTAAAGTCAGCAGCTGCATCCAATACACAAAACTTATCATCTTGAAGATTTTTTTCACATAAATCACATTTTAAAAGGTTCTTAAATTTTCTTGCAACATAGCCTGAAATATAATAGATCAAACGTTCATCACTTTTCTGAATAACTAATTGCTTGTGGTCTAAATCTTCGCTCACAATATTTCTTGTCATAATCAAAGCTTCAGCATCTATTAAGTTTCCACAGTGAATAAGTTTGTCTATTTGTTTGACTTGTTGTTCACATAAATCAGAAGTTAATAAAGAACTAAGGACTTCTGCTTGGACATTACAACCTCTAGGAGAACGGGCTAGATTATAATAACTCAAACACTCAACAATACTGAGAAATTCAGCCGAATTAGGATGATCATTACACCCTTTACACTGGCGAATAATACAAAACAGGTTTTCTATTCTGTCCTGGCTTAATAGAGACGTAAGAAGGTACTTGTACTTTAATTCCTTTGTCAAATATTCAATAAGAGATAAAACAGAAGCGAAAGAAACTTTTAGTCCAGTGGCTGTACTGTCACTTAAAAATCATCCTTCACCTCTAGTATGCAACTCCCACGTATTCAAATATTTAATAACTTCTCTAATAAACATGCAATCATTATTTACATATCTTAAAGCATTTTTTGAATCCCTTGAGGTCATTATCTCAATGAGCTTCTGCATCTTTTCAATAAACGAAACAATAGGCTGAGTATTTCCATATTGATTGGTTACTTGATTATTGTAAATATATAAGCCTTTTAACACTTCAGTTCTAAATAGCTGAAATGCAAGGTTGACCCTCATCTTTTCAAAGTTATTTGGGAACAGATGAAATTTTGTCAGTTTTGGCATAACTTTTAAACATATGAACTTCTGGTCTAGGTCCCATGCCACTTTGATAAATTCTTTATGTACGGCACCATCTGGAAATCTATTGAAACCATATCGCAAAAAGGAATTCCTGATACACTCCAAGAGATGCGGGAAGTCAGATATGAAGTGTAAAAACCTTTTATCATCTACAGGATGTGGTACTTTGAGCTTAATTTCACCTTTGGCCAAAATACGTTCTGCTGTTAATTTCTTTTTACTGCAAGTGTCTTTTCCTTCATTCTTTCCACCTGTTTGTTTCTGATTCATTTGCTCCTTGTTATTTTGCACTCCAACACCAATTAATGTCCACATAGATTGATTCCGAGTAGCTCCATCACCTGTCAAGCAATCCACAAATAAACCTGCATTTTCACAAAGAATTACTGCTTCAATAAGAAGTTTACGAAGAGTTTCATTTTTAGCATTTGTTTCAGTAGCAAATACTCCCAAGATTTGGATCCAATCTGCAGTAAATGGCTGAAACATAATCATTAACTCATGGTCACATAATTGTTCTTTAGATCCTTCTTCGGAATCACCATAATCTACGAAACCCACTATAGTTCCACTTCCTTCGAGTTGTAAATTTTCAGAAAGTTTCATTTCGTCAAATGTTATACAACCATGAGTTTCAAATGGGTCCATTGAAGCAGTTTTTGCTTTTAAAGCTTTAAAAGTTTTAGAATTGAAACCATATCCAGATTTATATGTTTTCAAAGATTTCTTAATGCAAGTTCTACTCAGTAATGTCATCATTTTATTAATTCGTAAGTGTTCATAAAGTCTTGGACTTTTCATCCTCATAATTATGCTTTCTAAAAGCCACTCTTTTTCATATTTCATGTCTTTCAGACTTTTACGCTGAGATGCTTTAAATCCTTCCAACAAAGATAGCCTTTGTTTATGTGGTAATGAAGACAATTACTCATTTAGGTTTTGTTTTAAATTGTGCTTATGTAAAGTTTTTATGGCTTTAATTTTCATTTTATGTTTTAATGTTTTCCTTTCAAGACTTTTGGAAATTCTTAATTCTTTTCAAAGACTTAAATCTGTTTTGAAAATTTGGTTTCAAAGTTGCGGATTTTTTATAACTGCGACAGTTCAATAGCAGCTTTTGTTGCTATTTGCATCTATCACATTTCATTGAACTATTTGAAACCTTACCTTTACAATGTTTGTAACGAATAGTTTCTTCATCAAAAACAAAGTTATCCTGAATTTTGATTTCATAAAATTCCTTAATAATTCCAACACCATCACAAATATCGACACTATTAAGTTCGTTTAAAATACCTTGCAAATCACCGGGAGATTTGACCACTTTCGTAAACAATGACACATTTTTTAATTGCACTATGCACATAAATTCCACTTGTTCTTTAACAATTACTTTTTGGCTGAATAAGTCATTGTATTTGAGTGATTGAGCCATGAACAAAACAAATAACATTGGCATTTTCAAAATTAGCTTTTACCCAATACTTTGATGGAAAATTAATATTACACAGATCATCAAGAGAAATTTTATCCGCACACAAATTCAGTTCTTCACTAAAACATCATGTGACAATTTCTGTCTTTTATTTGCAGAGGAAAAATCTCCCATTGACCGCTTAACTGGCAATTTTTTAGTAAAATAATGTGGCATATTTGGAAATATTGTTGGAATTGCATCTTTTTTTAACATGGGTCTTCCTCTAGGAGTCAATACTTCTTTTCCTTCAATAACAGTTTTATAGGATCTGTCAATGAACAAAGGTTCAAAATGAAGTTCGCAGACACAACAAGTATTGTCCAATAGTTTATCTGCTTTAGATATGGCCTTTCCCCACTTTGTGAGCATTTCTTGATCCTTAGGAACCAAAAGCAAAGATAATTTGTTTTTATTTGATTTATAACCAAGTGTGCATCCAGGCACAAAACAGTGACTCTGTTTTCGGCGTTTTCCTTCACTATTCATTCTGAATAGTTAAAGAAAATTAAATCTTAATGATTTAATGGTCTTGAAAAAGACTTTTTAATTAAATTTAGTACAAAAAAATACGACGAAGAATGGAATAAAATCAAAAAACAAATAAAACGTACCACTACGAAATGCGAAGTGATGGTAAATAAACGTGCTCCGCAGAGGTAGCGCCCTCATGCGGTGTCATGAAATTTTGGAACAAAATATTTATTCGCTTTCTATGCTGAACAACACACTATCCCTTATAGCCACTGTAGTAATGGTCTGAAAATAATACGTACTGTTGACTATTAGGTAACATCAGTGGCTTACCTTTACTCCTGCATTTGCGTTAAATGATCGATTGACTAATTTGCTACCCAGAATCGCAGTGTTACTTTAAGATAACCATTCCAGATATTAACATACACTTCATTGAACAGCAGGAGCGTAACGCGCTTCTTATACATTCATCTTGCAAACGTCGCATCCCGTCTTACTAGAATTATAGAGTAGCGGCCAACTTTCCAATATGGACCTGTGCCGAAAAAAGAAGATAAAATAAATCTGCCATGCAAGTGGCTTACAAGTTCTTGAAATCTTGGACAAACGACCGAGAAATGTGTAACAAACAACGAGAAACTTCAATAAATATTTATACACAGTTAAAAGATCTCGCTCTCTTTATAAAAACCCAAATATTGTTTATATCATAATACCTCACGTACGAAACAAATACGTCCAAACTACAAGTAAAAATTCCCTCTTGGCGTGGTTGTTTGCTTTCTTGGGGGATAGATATCCCGTCGTGGGTATTTTGAGTAAATATCCATTGTTCCAATTGCAAAGGTTGGCGAAAAATATCCATCTAGAAAGTGACCCATCAACCCTGATCTAAATACTGCGGCGTAACGATAACCCTTTCTTTCCAGCGATCTCGAAATGTTGCAAAAAGAAAGTTGAGAAAGGTTACATAAGCTCAAATGAAAAAGTCAATGGCTCGAACTCGTCCTACTTTTGCTTGGCATTCACCCAGTTTAGAGGAAACGCTCTCTACGTGCATGCGCGCTGGTGTGTGCAGAGACAGTGTTTCCACCCAACGCGAGAAGAAAGTTTAAACGGAAAATTTAAAAAGCGTTACTTTTAGTGCTTTAACGCAAATTGAGGTTTTTTTTATGTGTAAAACGGATCGCTTGGTCCAGAATAAACGCTTCAAGATTCCTAGCCATTTTAAATAAACCAGGAAAAAGAAACAACTTAATTATAACTGTTTTTATTAGTTACAGTATCTAAAATATATTTTATGTTTTAAGGTAGCCTGTTAATTTATAAAAGACTAGATATTGTATCGATACAGACTAAAGGTAAAGGTAATCCATGTATTTTAAGAGATTTGATATATTAACCTCGGAAAGGTTTCAAGTTAAAAATATTTAGGCACCTTCATTGCCGGGAGGTAGTTACCTGTATACCGCATCATTCTGTGTAACAAGACCAGCATACAATGACTTAAGGACAAGTGAAATGTTTTAGTCCTTTTAATGTCTATCAAATATCGTATGACCAGAAGTACAAACCTCGTAATATTAAAAACATGCCACTAATAAGACGGTACGAAAGTGAACGCACTTTAAATGGAACTGAAAAACCCTAAATTCCCTACTCCTTAGGTTTCAACTACAGGAAAAATAGTCACTCCTAGAGAAAAATTAGATATATATATAAAAAAAAGAACTAAAAGTAGAAAAAAACGCTAAGTTGGCAATTGTACAACCCTTTTAGAAGACTTCTAATTACATGACCCGGTTAGCGGATACCGGCCCTCAGAGCGTATAAAAAAAGGTAGTGAAGGAGGATCTCTGCACCGCTGTCGGCGATGACCCGGTGGTCATCGAAGCATCTGTGGCCCCTCCGGGTCAAGGGCGACTAAGTTGCCCTAAAAAAAAAAGATACTGAAATAATCGCTCGGAGAAAGTGAGACAAGGAAAAATCAACTACTCTAACGTTATAAATATATCAACGCAATGACTACATCAGAATTAAATAGCGAGGTGATGTTTTCATAAACATGTATCGGTGTAGAAAGTGGGGGGCGGTGGACCAGGTGCTATTTTCTTTCTCATTATGTTCTAGCTCAGGATTGCCCAACATACGGCCCGTAGGCCACAATTCGGCCCGCCAACAGTGTCAGTCCGGCCTGCAGACAACTACTTGGGGGAAAAATAAACAAAAATACAAAATTAATAAAAAAAAAGCCCTCCCGAAATTTTTTTTTTCAGAAATAAGGAAAACTCGCCGGAAAATCATGGGCGACCATAATAAATTACTGTGGAAATTTTTAATGTCTTATTTATTTATTTATTTATTTATTTATACGTTCCCCACGGAACTCTCTGAAACCGGTGGTACGCAAGGTCCGTAAAGAATGTTCAAGTGGCTCGCTGCCCGAAAAGGTTGGACAACCCTGTTTATCTTATAACAAAATATAACCCCCCCTTTTCCGAGAAGAAGGAAATCGGATTTATCTCTCTTTTCATCCCATAAATAGAATTTGAACAATTTCTCCTGATTTTTCCTTCCCATTCCTGGAATCGGTAACTCAGGAGCTGGAAGCGCCCTCTAGCGTGTCTTATAAAATAAATGCTTATTCATTGGGTCATGCCTTAACAAGTTAAAAAGCGAAGTTAGATATCTTGAATTTAACGTTAGGAAATTAAAATACATTACCTGAAATATTTCAGTGTGTGTGCGTGTGCGTGTGTGTGCGTGCGTGCGTGAGTGTGTATATATATAGTAAGGCCTGCAAAAGGGTTGCTCGTATCGAACGTATGTGATGATGTGTGGAACTGGCCAGGCCAGTAACCTAGTGTCCTATCTCGCTTTCAAGCGATGCAGGCTGGGCTTTCAATTTATGAAGCAAATTATTATTTGCTGCACGAATAGAAAGGGGGAAGGTGAAGGCTAATTCACCAACCCGTCTAGCCAGCGTGGTGAAATGATGGCTAATTCCTCCACTATGCTAATACACCAAAAACCATGGCCCCTAGTCTCCAGGTGCTGGAGTGCTCCTAATCAAGGCAGCGGTCAGCGTGGCATGAAAGCAGGGGGTGCTAAGAATCACTGGAATGGCCCAGGCTTCCATTTGTTATTGACCTTGGCTACGTATAATATACCCTTGCTTCTGAACCAAAACTTCAGTAATTGGAAGAGGAACTTGAAAAGATCAATTGGGTCATTATAGGATTCAGTGAAGTCAGAAGAAAAGGTGAAGAATTGGTGGAACTTAAAAGCGGACATTTGTTTTATTATAGAGGAATGGAAACTGGAAGAACAAGTGGTGTTGGCTTCATAATCAACAAAAGAATAAAAGATTCACTTCTGGAAGTTGAAAGTACATCAGAACGAGCAGCGAGGCTTGTTGTTCAACTAAAACAGCGATACCAACTTCAGATAGTACAAGCATATGCACCAAAGTCAAGACATAACGACGAAGAAGTTAAAGAATTTTATGAAGAAATCAAACAGTTACATACCAAAGGAACACAAAGAAACAACATATCAAGCTCATCATGGGGGATTTTAATGCAAGGATTGGACAACAGGAACAATGGGAGACATCGGTTAATAAATATAGATGCGGGGAAAGGAATAAACGTGGCGATCAACTCATTGAATTTGCAGAAGCTGAAAATCTTAGCAT
>QLNU02013824.1:13141-49159 GCA_006491805.2 Dysdera silvatica
AATCAATCAATTTGGCAAAGCATATGAAAATAATTAAAAATTAACAATATGTGTATAAGCCTATAATACAATATATGTGCTACCTATCTCTACAAATCATACCACTAATACTGGTAAACTCTCTGTAAATAATATAGTTGCTGGGCTATTTACAGTTTATGTTTCCTATAACGAGTTATATATAAAGTTTCCTATAACGAGACATAAAGGAACCAACGAGAGGATCTCAAAACGATGTCTTAAAACCAAAAGCGGACAATCAACGCATATGTTTTTGCATTAAAACATCAGACGTTGCAATAAAAATTAACGTACTCAATTTACGCTGTTGACATGCGTTCCTTCTCCCCGTCATGCCCTTGGATATTCTGGCGCGTATTTCAGGTTGGAAAACTCAGATACAGTAGTACACTGTTTATTCACCAGGTGCGTTAACATTTTACATGAACTCAAACAACACTTGGAACATGAAATGTTATTTATTAAAAATAGAAATAAACGTACGTTTTCCTCATAAAGTAACAAGTAGTCACTTTCCTTAATTTTTCCATTAATTGTCGTCATTCATGAACTATTTGGATGAAGTTATCTTCTGCTAAATGTTAAAATTTATACGTTGTGTCAAAAACTGACGCCTGACTTATAAAACATCGTTTATACTTTTGTTTTATGTTTAACAAAAGTCAATTACTGTTGTGCACAAGTAGAAAGTTTTCTTTGCACGGTTTATCCCTATTGCACTATTTATTTCTATATTCTTCCATGACACAGGAAAGTGGGGCTCAACCCCCCCCCCCCGCATTATTTTCTTTAAAGCAACCTGAGCACCCCCAATAATTTTTGAATTTCTTGTCCACTGCTGTCTGTATATAATATTCTTTATTTCCGCAGCTCATACGTCAATTACTTATTTGCTTGGGAAATATTTTGCTCCCGTCTAGTTTATTAAAGTACAGGGTGTCCCGCTAACTCTCAGTATAGTCGACATTCGGAATAACTCGGCTATAGGGGGATGAGTCCCCTGGAAATGTAGTCAATCCCCCACCCACCCACCCACTGGAAATATTTTTTCTCAAAAATCAAATATTGTAGAATTTTATTTTAAATTTTTTGTTTTGTACGAAATTGTACATGACAATGGAAATTGTTCTTTAACGTTAAAAATGTATTCAAAATAGCTTTCTACCGTAGATTTTGTGTATATAACGTGTTTTTTTATATACGTTTGAATCTTCATATACTTTATAATAAGGACAGGGGAAATTATAAAGGGGTATACTAAAAAGTTTTCAATGCAAAAATTACATTAAGAAATTTATTTATTAACGTTAAATATATTATTCTGCTTACATATTTAGTATTATTAAATATATTAATAAAATACATCAAAACATTCACGAATTTTAAACCCCTCTGTAGCTTTCTGGGCCTTCCTGTAACAAGCGTCTAGCTACGAGCCTGATCTAACATAAATTAATATATAAAAAATATAAATCTTATATACCTAGTTTGCCGCAGTATGAGCTTTGATGTCTTTGCGCCATTAAAACTCGATCCACTAGCTAAAATCTCTATCTATTTATCTAACCTCAACGATTTCTACACGTTACAATCCATTTTTACACTTAAACGTTAAAGCAATTCAAAATAAAACTATTCTGCATAAAATACACGTCAGAATGAACCGACTTTCGACTGTCTATATAGTATGAATTTGGAAATGATGAAAATAAAACAATGCAATCATCTCAGCCCAGTGAAAATATCCCCAATTCTCTAGGAGCTATCAGAACAAACAGTATTCTCTTTGAAAAATACCGTTATTTTGGCTTTCTTTGGAATTCGAAGAAAACTCGAAAAAAATTTCATCAGAAAAATGGAACACTGAAAAAAATGGCATCGAAAAGCTTAGTAAAGCGCGTTTTGTTCATGTTAAGCGAAAGAACTTTTCCAAAGGTCAACGATTACCAGTTAAACAATTATTTCATGTTAAAAAAAAGTGAAAGCACAGGAATTCCTATATAATTTGATAGGGATTCAGAAAAAAAAATCGTGTTAAATGTAGTTCGCGTTAATAAGGTTCGACTAGGGTATAACTATATTAACTATAACAAACCTGAAGTAATTTTTGCACAATTTTACCCCCTCCCCCGAACCTAAATGAGTATTTTACGTGTGTGCACACTACTCTAAATCTACATGCGTGTATCCCGCGCCTTAGTAAACCCAGGCTACGCCCTTGTTATATAAAAATGGTGGAAGTTAAATAACTGACAGAGCGACAAGTCCGACCTAGATTAAAACATGTCTTGTAGACAATGGCGATTTTTCCATTTGTAGAAAATTATGTCCATTAAATGCTCTTAGACATCAGAATGAAACTGATTAGTTTATATTGATAATCCATTAGAGAGACTGATCAGTTAGTCTCCGTCAACATTCTACTGATCTGATTAGTCTGTATTAATAGTTAATTAGCAACTGATTAGTCCATGTAGATCCAATTCTTTGACGATACATTCTGTATTTAAATAGTCATCATTTACTAGATTTTTATGGTGATTAATTTATGCTATTGTTGATCAGTTAAATGACGTCTTTGTACTACGATGAAACTTATAAACATATAGAGGCAGTCAATTTATAATATAATGAAACATCAATTTACCAATGAAACTGATCAATTTGTACTATGGCAAACTATCAATTTATGCACAATGAAGCGCAGTCAATTGCACTAATGACTTGTGTTCCTAATAATGATTCAGATAAATCGATTGGTTGAATTACTTTACAATTAGTTTAGTTTAGCATAATAAATGATAGTTTGTACTTATGTAATCGGTTAGTCTATGTCCAAGTAATTGATTTGCTTATAATAAAATCAGCCGACTAGTTACTAATAAAATTAATGTCAATTATTTTTAATAGAAACTATTTAGTTGATTGTAATAGAAATTATTTTTTATTTGATTATAATGGAAACTTATTGTAGCTAATTTTAATAGAAATTATTTAGCTGGTTTTAATAGAAACTGTCTAGTTGATTTCAATAAAAACTGTGAAGCAAATTTTAATGGAAACTATCTGGTTGCTTTTAATAGAAACTATTTTAGTTGATTTTAATAGAAACTGGTCGGTTGAGTTTAATATAAACTAGTTGATTTTAGCAGAAACTAGTCGGTTGGTTTTAATAGAAACTAGTCAGTTGATTTCAGTAGAAACTAGTAACATCAACCGGCTGATCACCAGTGAAACAAATTGATCGGTTTCTAATAAAATAAATGACGTGTTCTCTAATAAAACCATTTGATAAGTTTGTGTTATCTCAACCTATAGGATCATTTTCAGACAAGCCCGGAGACTGAAATCAAAAGCAGGCGGGCAAAGCGTGGAGAGGCGATTTTCCCATAAGAGAACTGTATTTAATAAATTCATGGTGACGTCCATCTAGCAATAAATCAATAATATATAGTTGGATGATATAATGATACGTTATTTTAATATCACTTTACCTTTTTTTTTTTGTGCCCTTACTACAATTAAAATTCGCCATTTCTCATTTGTAACGAATTCCATCACGCATAATTTTTAATAACTTTGTCAAATATACACATTATTTCGCATATTTACTGGATCAGTTTGCTGTTCGGGCTATCGCTCTTGTTCATCATGACTAAGTTGTTTCTTTACCCATACCTTAAAGGCAATTATAATTTTTTCCCGATTATTTACACTGTCTATTATTACTTGTTATTTATATTGTTGATCATTACGTGTTGTTTATATTGTTGATTAATATCTGTGATTTATACTGTTGATTAGTATTTGTTATTATTCTGTTGTACAGGTTATTTATCCTGTTATAAGTTTTATTGATTCTGTTATACTTGTTATTTATCTTATTATACTTGTTATTTATCTTATTATACTTGTTATTTATCTTATTATACTTGTTATTTATCTTATTATACTTGTTATTTATCTTATTATACTTGTTATTTAATTTGTTTTGTATTCGTAATTTATTTATTTTGTATTAATATTGATATCGCTATTATTTTGTTACTTTTATTTTGTAATCTGTTTCATACCAGATATACATTTTCTCCTAACTAATTATTTTTTCGCCTATAACGAAAAAGCTCTAGTTCGAGCTAAAAACATGGGTGTCGGAATTATTAAGTAAGATATTTATTTTATTATTATTTAATTCTTATTATTTATGTCTGAAACATCAAAAGTATGATTCCAATTATTGCAAGTGTGCATGAGAACATGCATAGACACATGTTAATTCCTGCTGACAGTTCTGCATGAAATTAATACCGCTTCTTTTTAAGGACTGTGAAAAACCATTCAAATGATCAGTGACTGGCGAACGCACTTCCTGAAAAACTAATATTCACATCACCAGAATACTGAAAGAGTGATTAGCATTAGAAGTCACTGCTCTCTTCCCTCTTAATATTCAAGAGCGACAGAATACTACGGCTTCGCTCAAATTCATGCTCGTCACGTGATATCGCACTACTATAAATAAATAGGTTTTAAGAAAGCTTGGTTATGCACCATAAACGAGATAAATGCATTCTATAAGCGAAAAGCTTAAAAAATTAAATTAAATTACACAGGTATTTCTAAAATTTTGCTGATGAGGAGGGACATAAGATTGAAAAGAGGCAAACGAGATTTTGATGCCAGATTAATTACGGAAAGGGTAATCATGAATCAATGTAAATTGAGGAAAGAGTGTCTAAAAAGAGAAAAACGATAACAAAGCTGGCAAAAATAAAAAATATATAAAGGTGCTACGCCAATACATATAATTATCATATTGGATATTTATTGTTATGTATTTGTCATATTATTAATTATTGGCGATAACTTATTTTGAAACTTAAATTTTAAATTTTAAATTTTTTTTTAATTTTAGATCTTTAATTTTTCATGTACCTAAACGCACAGCGAAAGTTCAACTTCGGTTTGCATAACGGTAAGATGCGATTCTACGAAATTGTAAAAGTTTATTTTATCGGATGGTGTATATATATATGGCCTGCAAAAGGGTTGCTGGTATCTAACTGGAAGGAGACCCACACGCTGAAAGTATGTGACGATGTGTGGAACCGGCCGGGCCAGTAACCTAGTGTCCCACCCCGCCTTCAAGTGGTGCGGGCCGGGCTTTCTATCCAAGAGGCAAATTAATATTTGCTGCACGGATGGAAAGGCGGAAGGGGAGGGCTAATTCACCAACCCGTCTAGCCAGCGTGGTGAAATGATGACTGGTGCTCCTGATCAAGGCAGCGGTCAGCGTGGAATGAAAGCAGGGGGTGCTAATAATCACTGGAATGGCCCAGGCTGCCGTTTGTTATTGACCTTGGCTACGTTTAATGGACGATCCCTTGCTTCTGAAGCAAAACTTCAGGAATTGGAAGAAGAACTTGACAAGATCAAATGGGACATTGTAGGACTGAATGTAGAAGAAAAGGTGAAGAGTTGGTGGAACTGAAAAGCGGACATTTGTTTTACTATAGAGGAACGGAAACTGGAAGAACAAGTGGTGTTGGCTTCTTAATCAACAAAAGAATTAAAGACTGTCTTCTGGAAGTTGAAAGTACATCAGATCGAGCAGCGAGGCTTGTTGTTCAACTAACCCAGCGATACCAACTTCAAATAGTACAGGTATATGCACCAACATCAAGCCATACCGACGAGGAGGTTGAGGAATTCTATGAAGAAATCAAACAGCTACATACCAAGGGGAAACAACACATCAAGCTCATCATGGGGGATTTTAATGCAAGAATTGGACAACAGGAACAAGGAGAGACATCGGTTGGTAAATATGGATACGGGGAAAGGAATGAACGTGGCGATCAACTCATAGAATTTGCCGAAGCTGAAAATCTTAGCATCATGAATTCATTTTTTAAGAAGAAACTACAAGGAAAATGGACATGGAAACACTCCAGTGGAGGAACCAGCGAAATTGACTATATCCTGGCAAACAAGAAATCAGTTATTGAAAATTGCAGCATACTGAATAGATTTAATACTGTAAGTGATCATCAAATTGTGAGATGTAAAGTGCGCTTAAATACTAAATTAGAAAGGCAGAAGCTCCTTAAGAAACAAGTACGTAAAAGGGTGGATTTAAAGAAATTAAAAGAAAAGACCGAGGCATTCAAGTTGGAATTAAAAAATCGCTTTTCTGCACTGGAAGAACTTATTGAAGAAGTTGACATCTCAGAAGCAAATGAAAACATCGTTAAAACGATAATTGAAACTACTGGGACTCATTGCATTAAAAGGAGAGGATGGCACTGTAACAAGAAATAGGGAAGAAATACTTAGAAGAGTTGAAGAATTCTACAGAAAGCTGTATGAGGGAAACAGTGGATTAAACGAAGACTCTGAGATAGTCGAAGGAACAGCTCCTAAAATCTTAAAAGAAGAAGTAGCATTTGCAATAAAAAGTATGATTGTTTGTTTGTTTGTTTGGATTTTTATGGCGCAAGAGCATCCGGGCTATACTGCGCCAAAATTAACAAGTGGAAAGAAAGGAAGATCCCCTGGCGATGATGGCATTACATTAGATATCTTAAAAGAAGCTGGAGAACATGTAGAATCCATACTCGCAAAATTCTTTACCAAATGCCTCAACAGTGGTAACATACCAAACCAATGGGATTCTGCAACAGTAATTCTTTTGCATAAAAAAGGTGATAAAGAGGATTTAAAAAATTACCGACCAATTAGCTTGTTACCTGCTATTTATAAAATCTTCACAAAAGTTCTAACACATCGCCTGCAGAAAAAATTAGATGCAGCTCAACCAAGAGAACAAGCTGGATTTCAAAGAGGATTCAGTACAGTGGACCATATTCAAGTATTAAGAGAATTAATCAAAGGCCACGTGGATTTTCATCAACAAATTGGAATAACAAGGGAATAAAAATAAATGGTGAATATTTAAATCATCTGCGGTTTGCTGATGACATTGTTATTTTTTCAACGGACCCATTGGAACTCCAAGACATGGTACAAGAGCTCTCAACTAGAAGTGAAGAAGTTGGACTCAAGATGAACCTACAAAAAACTAAGATCATGTTCAATAATTTTGTAGAGGAAACAAAAATACAAGTTGACAACACTGAGCTAGAAATTGCTGATTCATATATTTACCTTGGCCAGCTGATTTCAATGGATGGCAACATTATGAAAGAACTCAACAGACGTATTAAACTTGGCTGGAGTGCATTTGGAAGAAACAGTTTTATCCTGAAGGGGAAATTGCCTTTGTGTCTAAAAAGAAAAGTCTTCAACCAGTGTGTATTGCCAGTCCTCTCTTATGGATCAGAGACATGGAGTCTAACAGTTGGAGCAATACGAAAGTTACAGACAACGCAAAGGAGCATGGAGAGGTGCATGCTTGGAATAACTAGGAGAGATCGAAAAAGAAACACTTGGGTGAGAGAGCAAACTAGAGTAGAGGACATCATTGTTAAAGTAAAAGGACTGAAATGGCGATGGGCTGGGCATATTGCAAGAAGAACTGATCAACGATGGACAACAGAAATTCTGAACTGGATTCCAAGAGACCACCGAAGACCTAGAAAACGTCCTCAAACTAGATGGGTGGATGAAATAAGAAAACAGGTTGGGGTGACGTGGAAGCGAATTGCTCAGGATAGACTTGTGTGGAAAGCATTTGGAGAGACCTTCATCCAGCAGTGGATAGATAATGGTTGAATATGATGATGATGATGATATATATATATATATATATATATATATATATATATATATATATATATATATATATATAATTACTACTGTTCCCTTTATCAAGCGAAATTTTAGCTTAATAAAGGTAACAGTAGTTTTCGAAATGTGCGATAATTTTCTTATGCTGTTGGTAAATTCTACGTTTTACTTATTCTGTCTCTCTATTTCTTTCTACTTAATTTCTTTTTTATTTAACCTTCTCCTTTTCCCTTTATTTCATTAACCTTTTCTATTTATTTTCTCCTTTCGTTACTTTTACTATTCTTGTTTCCAATTTACCTTTCTACTTTTCTTATTTTTTCTTTCTATTTTATTTGCTTTCCTTCCCATTTTCTTTCGCTTTCCCACCAGTGACAAAATTTTATTCGTTAAAGTCAAGGCCGTAGCTAAGTCCCATTAATTGATTGATTGATTGTTTGGCTTTTTTATGGCGCAAGAGCATCTGGGCTATACTGCGCCAAAGTCCCATTAAAAATTTAGTTTCGGGGGGACCAGTCCCTAGGATCCCCCCCTTCTGGATGATTAACGTGGTGGTGGTAAAAGTTCTGGGGAGAGTCAGTGCTTCTTTTTTTTTTAATTAATTCCAATTAAAGTTTAGTCTATAATAGTAAAATTTCCCCTCCAATTCCCTGGCGCAATCCCACTAATAAACCAAAGCTTGAGGTGTCTCACTGTTCGTTGTTATTGTTGATCGTGCGAGCGGTAGATGGGAACGGTGACCTCGCCGTATGCAATAATGTTTTATAAAAATGCAAAATTTCTTTTGTATCTAAAAGGAAGTTGCTTTTATTTGAGGCGCAACCCAAATGTAGTAGAAAAAATTCAATGTTGACATCACACACGTGCAACTTCTAACAAGTACGTCACTTCAAGAGATCGTTTCTACACATGTGACAGCTTTTGTTAACTAGTTAGTGTAACAAATTAGTGTAACGACTAGCTAATTTTAAAAAGTTTTGGAAATATCGTTTTTAAGGACGTAAGTTTGTAGTAATGCTTGTTTTCATATGTTTTAGTTATCCAGACCCCGTTTCCTGAACTTAGGTCACTTAGAGACGGCCTCAAGAATTCCGTTGGTTACTATAGAGGGGGGGGGGCGGAACCTAAGAACCTTCCCACGGAGAGAAATTGAGAAATATATTTGCCAGGGATCCTACCAGTGGGGTAACCAAAAATCTCGGGCCCATTTTACGAAACATTTGCATATACATATATGAAAAAAATGTAATATATTTTATAATTGTATAATATGCTACATTTTACTAAACGTTACAATATTAACTGTCATAGTATTGTAATAAGTTGCGTAATAATATGTTACTATATATTATATAGTAGTGTTGTGTCTTCTATAAGAAATTAACCAGCGACGCATTCCAATATTTTAAACAGAACACATGTTTATTAGTCACCGTTTCATGAGGTAGGGTTCTGACGCAAAGCGTATAGCTTCAAAACTCTTCTAGATTTTGTAATTTTCGGATGTTGAGTTCAATTTTAAAGGCAATAAAATCAGCTAAAGTAAATACGCGTAATCAGTTTTCTATAGTTAAGAACCGTTCATTTTATTTTATTTTTTACCTAAAGATTAAAAAAAATCCTTATTAACTAAGAAGGTTTTTGCTTTTTGGTTTTACGGCTCAAAGACTACAGTGGTCATGCTGCGCCGGGACCTACTGTTTTCCGAGGAATCCGAACCTCTTAAGGCCTAGGGAACCAAACCCCGGACTACAGTGAGCAGTGCGATCTTTATGAGATCTCTGAGTAAGCGTTCTTTGCACTGCTGGGAGTCGAACCCGGATTAGCGGCGCACTAGGAGAACGCGTTACCACACTGCGCCACCGCAGGGCTGACTGGAAAGTAAAATATTTCTTTTTTGCATATATATTTTGCGGAAAATAAACGACGACAAAAGTGCCCCCCCCCCGGCTTTCGGGGGTTATCATTACGCCACTGGATCCTATACGCTGTTTAATATGCTTCCGCAAACTACACTTTGAAAAATATTGGTTACGAGGTTAGAATGTAAATCTGCCAATGTTGGAAATGATGTCCAGCTGTAAAAATATTTAATATGAGACTGACGTAAAACGCTATATAAAAAATGAGTGTTATGCTATGCACTTGAAGTCTTTGAGCTTACCACGTTAACGTAGAAGCTATTTACTACTATACTGAATACAACTTGGAATCTAAGTAATGTAAGTTTATTTAGTAGCTGCCTTTTAGGATTGCTTATCAGGACTATTTTGTTTTTATATTTTATTTCGAAAAACTCGCCCTAAGGGTGTAATCTGTTTTAAAATTTATTTGAAATATTTTTAACATATTTTGTGTTCTAAGGTCTTGGTTTTTAGAGGGTGGTTTAAATGTAATTTTTATAAATTGTATCAACATTATTCATTTAAACTTTAATATAAAATTCTGATTATTAGTTAAATGATATGAAAAAGTAAAATTGATATTAAGAATAGATACTTTAACCATTCACCTTTTGACACCAATTGTTGGTATCTTTCACGGTTACATAAGTCTTTCATGGGTTACAATAATTGAATCATTAGTAACGACGTAATCCAGGGGCGGACTGGGTATATGATTTCCAGAAGTGAGATCTTCCCATCCGTCATTAAAAAAAAATTTACCTCACTTATATTTTTCCGGACTGTTCAAGACTTTTTGCGAAAAAGTTCTTAAAATGATACGTTCTTGAAATGATACGTTCTTGAATGATACGTTCTTGAAATGATACGTTCTTGAAATGATACGTTCTTGAATGTACGTATCGTGCATCCAACTCTTTACCAGCAAACGACGTACAAAATGACGGCGAAATGTGGTGCTGCAACGGCAAAGAAATTGAAAATTCACGACGTAAGTGTAATTTTTTCCAAAAATAGTCTACCTGAGTAGTGATCAAATAAAATAGTTATTGATTTTCTTTTCTAACTCAATCATTTTCTTTTTTCTAAAACAATTATTTTTTAAAAAGTTTTCTTTTTTTAAAGCAATCATTTTCTTTTTTCTTTTTTTTATTGATTAATCCTCTCTCTTTTTTTCAGATATTTACTTCAACGAGGTCTCTTCCCGTCGGAAAATCTACCGTGCCTTCTGATTTCGTCAAATTGGGCTAAAATTTGTTGATGGGTGCGACGTACTTTAAAGGAAGAGCATTGATACATCTTCACCGTTTCTACGTGAGTGAAAAAACTTTATTGTCTACTAAGGCAGGGATTTTTTATGTCCTCTGAAACTTTAAAAAGTTTTAAATCGAAAGTAATAGGCTTTAAGCACGCTATTTCTGATGGGGCCTTGATTATTGATAAACGATTGTTCATGTATGCTAAAGATAATGAAGATGGGGATACTATGGTGTATTTTCAATACATTTAATTCCTCAAGTTAAGTCTTGCGTTTTTTATGTTTAAACGAGATACAGTTCGCAGAAATGTTATGTAATATGGAAAATATGACCGATACGTTTGTTAATTCGCTGCGTCTGGCCAATTTTGTGAATGTGTATTCCAAGAACTGGCGAATACCTCTAACCTGTTCGACGGCGGTACCAGTCCCCCTGTCTACAAAGATAGTTTGATGTCAATCTTGGAGAAATTCATTAGCACCACTCAAACAAATGGGAATATCTATTTTTCCCAAACCTGTGTGAAGGAAATGTGTTAAAAAACATATGTTAAAAAAACATGTGTTAAAAAAATCGCGAGTCCTGTGAGGGGTGTATATTGTATAAGCAAAATCCTCTCTTTCACTAATGTCCCATGACTGAGAAAGCCTTGGAATATTTTTATAGAGCTCTCTTGGAGCAGTTGGACATTATAGAGATTTCTGGAGTGTTTGTAGCTAATCACACTACGTACGTATCCTCTTTGGAGGCCTATGTTAAAACCTTTCAGTTTTGTAGATCTCATTGTGGTTGTCTATTGCAATGTTTTGACAGGAAAACTATTCGGGAAAAAATTTTAAATGCTGATGTAACTTTTTTTCATTTTGTTTTTATGAATACAAACAAGTGATAAAAACTTTTGTTCTTATTTGTGTTTTGCTGGTTTTAAGGTATTTTCTTTCTAAGATGAAATTCTATAGAGAAAACAAATTTTAACTTGTGAAACTTAAAATGAGAAAACAGGTTTCATTTTACGAAAATCTTTCATAATTTTAAAAAAAAAATCTAAACGAAACTGAAACAAACTCTAATCTGTATAATTTTTTCGAGAATGGCAATTTTAGAAAAAAAAAATTAAACCATCTGCTTATTTTTTGTAGAAGGGGAAATATTGTTTCGAATAATATAGTTTATTAGATCCATAATGTTGGAACTTTGAATGATACCTTTCTTATAAATGTGTTGTCCGTCCGTGATCCAAGAAACGGCGTTTGAGTGAAGTTTTAAATAATCCAGAATGTTTTGGGCTTTCGGACGAAGAGACTTTTGAACACTATGCATGACGAGAGAATCTTCAAAAGTTTCAGGTTTTACACTTTTGCACCAAATTTGTCTTAAACATATCTTTTCTTAAAACATTATAATTTTCATTTCTTTCCTTTAATTAAAGAACTTTTCCATGTAGTAAGTTGTTGGACCTTTAAAGAAATTTTATTAATATCTTAGAAAATCCTTAAATCAAGGGAAAAACTATTTGATTCTATTTTGACATTTTAATAAAATTGAATCTGTCAGATAAGAAAATCCGTACATTCCTATATTTCTCTACGAACAAATGTTCGCAACTCAAGAAAAAAATTTCACAACTCTTCATAATATATATATATATATAACATACTGAAACTTCACAAAGTTTTCAAAAATCACTGGTAAGAAATCGGAATATAACTGTGAATTTCACGCTTTCCACAGATTAGTGAAATTTTCAGGACAACCCATACTCCCAAGAAAAATGTTTAAATTTAAATTTTCCTTACTATTTATTCTGAAGTTCACATATATTTTCACACAAAATGTAAGTTTTAAATATGTTTTATACATTTTTCTTAAAACGTTATTTTTTTATTTTACATTTTCTCTTAAAGAACTTTTTTCATACAGTAAGTTGTTAAGCATTCAAAGAAATTTCGCTAACATCTTAAAAAATCTATAAATTGAGGAAAAAATTATTTGATCCCAATTTGATATTTATAGTAAAATTGAACCTGTCACATAAGAAAATCCTTACTTTCCTGTATTTCGCTACGAAAATATGTACAACTCACCCTACCAAGAAAATTGTTCCATTGTTTAAGATGAATAGTTAAAACTTTTTCTACACTTAAATACGTTAGAAAAGCTTCTTTTGCAAGTATCACTTGAGACACACGGTTTTTCCAAGAAATTCGAATTTTTATTTATCTAGGAAACCAACCTAAGTCAAACTCTGGTATTTTCTGTATAGTGGTTAAACACGTTACCGTTATACGACTTCAGTGATATCGTCTCCAAGAAAAAAAAATTATGAAATCTACAACTGTTCATAATACGATATCTAACATATTGAATCTTCGCAAAATTTTCAAAATCACAGGTAAGGAATTAGAGTATAACAGTGAATTAATTGTATGTTTTCCACAGATTAGTGAAATTTTCTGGGCAACTCACACTCCCAAGAAAATTGTTCAATTTTTGAATTTTCTTTACTATTCTTTCTTAAGTTGATATAGTTTTTTTTGCATAAAATTTAAGTCTTAAACATATTTTTTTCATACAACAAGTTGTTAAGCATTTAAAGAAATTACGTTAACATCTCAAAAAAATCTACAAATCGAGGGAAAAACTATTTGATTCTAGTTTGAAATTTTAATAGAATTGAATCTGTCAGATAAGAAAATCCTTACTTTCCTATATTTCTCTACGAAAATATGTAAATTTTTTAAGATGTTGACGTAATTTTGTTAAATGTTTAGCAACTTGCTGTATGAAAAAAATATATTTAAGACTTAAATTTTGTGCAAAAATATTATATTAACTTAAGAAAGAATGGAAAACAAAATTTAAAAATTGAGCAATTTTATTGGGAGTTCGAGTTGCCCAAAAAATTTCACTAATCTGTGGAAAACGTACAATTCGCTGTTATAATCTGATTCCTTCTCTTTGATTTTGAAAATTTTGCGAAGATTCAACATGTTAGATATCATATTATGAACAGTTGTAGATTTCTATAATCGTTTTTTTTTTCTCGTAGACGATGTCATTAAAATCGTATAATGTTAATGTGTTTGATCACTATACAAAAAATTCCAGAGTTTGACTAAGGTTGGTTTCCTAGATAAATAAAAGTTCGAATTTCTTGGAAAAACCGTGTGTCTTAAGTGATACTTGCAAAAGAAGCTTTTCTAACGTATTTAAGTGTAGAAAAAGTTTTAACTATTCATCTTAAACAATGGAACAATTTTCTTGGTAGGGTGAGTTGTACATATTTTCGTAGAGAAATATAGGAAAGTAAGGATTTTCTTATCTGACAGATTCAATTTTATTAAAATGTCAAACAAGAAATAAATAATTTTTCCATCGACTTGTAGATTTTCTAAGATGTTACAGAAATTTATTTAAATGTTTAAAAACTTACGGTATGAAAAAAGTTCTTTTAAAAAAAATGTAGACTAACAAAATAACGTTTTAAGAAATATATAAATCATATTTATAACTTAAATTTTGTGTGAAAATATATATCAACTTAAAAATAAATAGTAAGGAAAATTTAAATTTGAACATTTTTATTGGGAGTTTGAGTTGTCTTGAAAATTTCACTAATCTGTGGAAAACGTGCAATTCACACTTATTTATATTCCGATTTCTTACCAGTGATTTTTGAAAATTTTGTGAAGATTCAATATGTTAGATATCTTATTGTGAAGAGTTGTGAAATTTTTTTCTTGAGTTTCTTGAGCACTCATTTACAATTTCCGTTTTTCTAGGGGGTTGGGGTGGGTCCTGTTACCCCATCCCCAGTTTCCCTATGAGTACAATGGATTAAGATCTGCTTAAAACATGGGATGACACCTATTTCTCGAAATAGACGATTCTGACAAATGTATTTCATCCTCGAATTTTTAATTTTAATAAATATATTTTAAATTAATGTGATTTACCAATAATATTTTATTTATTATAAAAAAAAGTATTAAACAGGGCCGGATTATTTCATGAACAAATAAGATAAATGTCTAGGACCCGCTTTTTTTGTGTGGGGGGCCTGGGGCCGTGAAGACTTGACTTGACGCTGCTTCAAAATCGTTTCCAAAGAAATAATCTTATCACTAGGTCAATAATTTTGTCTCGACGTAAATTTCCGCGCTGTCTTCCTCGATTTTTTGTATGCACGGTGCATGCAAATATGTTACCTGTGCAGACTTTATTTTCAAAGATTAAAATTTAAATTCCAGAACCGATTTAGCGAGCGATCGGATATAACGAGCATTTTTGTTAGTCCTAAAGTCTTTATACTGATCCTGCTGTAGTTACACACGCTTTTAAATTTATACTACAAGGCGCCTGAAAAAAAAAAATTCTATGGCCCCACGAAGCCTTAATCAGGCCCTGGTATTAATAATCAAAATATTCCATAATCAAATATTACAGTATTGTTCCTTAATTTAGTGAGATCCTTGTAGTTGATGAGAACAAACAACATTCTGCCTTCACTTGACAAAGGGAGCAGTTGGCTCCCGAAACGTCGTGTTTTTAAACCTTACGCCAGTGTCGAAATAACTGTTTGTTATGGAATCTCCTGGTGAAACTCTGTATTGTTTCGTTAAACAAATTTCTCTATATCTGGCTGCAGCTTTGTTATTGACAATCGAAGATCAGCTTCCCTCACAATATCAAGATGGTTACGAGCTTTTGATAGCAGATGAACCTATTAAATACACATTCTACAAGATATGAAGTGAGAAATACGATAAAAAACAATTTCGCCTCCTCCTAAAGTTGTGCAAAATTATTTGCAATTCCACTGCTTAATCAAAAAGTTGTCTACCTTTTTTGAGTACAGATTGGGCTGCTACATCACTTGGAATTCAATGAGACATTCAAGGACTGACCACCGCAAAGGTGTCCAAAGACTGAGCTTTTGGCCCCGCAATTTTAGGAGCCCCCCACAAAAAAAGCCTTACAATAGGTAACACTGTATTTACCTATCCAACTTATGATGCGACTAATTCTGCAATGTCCCTCCAAAACGGGCTCAGCTCGCTATTGAGGGCATTTTAAATTTTCGTGAGGACAAGGAGCCTTAAATATGTGCCTGGCCTAGGGTCCTGCAAAAGCATGATCAGGCCCTGGAGACATTCTTGTAATACAATGTCTACATAAGCTGCGTTTACCTCAAATGGATTCACCACCCAGTCTGAGATAATCGTCTACAATGCAGCATGTCGTTACGCAGAAATTGCGTATCATTATACAAATCATTCAAATGTTCAATATATAGAAAAAAAGATTATCTTGCAATTCTATGTCAAGTGTAGCAAATGAAGGAAATTGTATTAATTCACGACATCCAATCTTACTCCAGAAAAGTTTAAGTTTTCCTAGGAAAGCAGTAGTGGCCACTTTGCAAGATATAAAATCGATGGTGGTTTTCTTGAAATTGTCTATTAAAACAATTCGCCTTTTCGAATATATCTGAT
This sequence comes from Dysdera silvatica, assembly GCA_006491805.2. NCBI lineage: Eukaryota > Metazoa > Arthropoda > Arachnida > Araneae > Dysderidae > Dysdera > Dysdera silvatica. The sequence goes on from QLNU02013824.1 coordinate 29,570, forward strand.
AAAATATGTTTCACTTAGCAGCAATTACCCGGTCCCCAAGCTGTTTATCATTAAAAGATGATATAACGTTATCCCAGAGTGTAATTAAACAGCGGAGACAATTCCCTTTTGACAGGCATCAAACTTCTGTATATATTAACAGATTTTTAAATTCCTCATTTTCTTCGCAAAGTTTCCAAATGCACTTGAAGATCGAAACAGATGATTTTGAAGTGCATTTGATTTTATTTGATCTATGGATTTTGTAACACGATATATGATATATTTATATGGGACAGCGTGTGTGCTTTATTCTGCAACATATATTTCTGTTCGCCAGCAGTCACCCAGTGTTGCCATTGCGCAGGTTAGAAACTCGTTTAGATTGATGGAAGATTCGGTACGTTGTCTCTAGCAGTAAAAGTTTTCCAAGATGGGAGATTTCTTTGAGGCATTTTATATTTTCCCAAGAACTAATGAAACAGCCAATAACCAGTCAGTTATTAAATAATTAAATCTCCCATTGATGTTACTTATTTTGTATATGGATAATAATTTTATTTTCTAATGAACTGTTTGTGCTCTCCCCCTTTAAACAGGCCCCATGGCCCACAAGTGGGTCCATGTGACTCCTGTTGAGAACCACCGTTTTAATGAACTAGCGTAGACGTAGTAGATTGGGCAAAAGGGGGATTGGAAAAAGTGGCCGCCTGAGGCGGCACTGTAATCCCAATAATGAATCAGTGAGATATCGCGTTACTTCATTTATGACGAATTAGAAGCTACCACTTATTCACACGCAACTTAACAAGATATGAAATATCTCTGCGTAATTTCTGAGCAAAGTAATTTTTCTTACAGATGGTTTCCTCCAAACTTGTGAAGGCAGTGGAGGATTTACCAATGAGTTAAATATGCTGAAGCCAACGGCGGCAAATTTTCGATGAACGTTTGCCGCCGAGAGGTTTATTGAAGCCGGGCCGATTTTTTGGTGGCCAATTATTGAATTATTAATTCTGAATGATGTGGTCAGAGGCGGAGTAAGTATTGATGAAGGGAGAGTTGCCATGAGCGTCGCCTTGAGAGAGAGAGACTGAAAAGACAACAAATTCGCGAATACTTGCGAAAAGACGAATTTGAAAAAAAGCCAGGGGCGTCAAATGAAGAATTTGATAAAAAGCGCTAAACTCTCTGTTATGCCTGTAGTTACGTTTGGTGTAACCAGGCGGCAAAATCGTAAATCCGCCTCTGCACTGGGAAACAAGACGTATGACATGTTTGAATTGGTTTTTTAGTATCTGCACACTGTCATACGATCATAAATGTACGCAGAAAGGTTTTCTCTTGAAAGAATTTACTCCTGATGAAGGACTGCTGCTGATGCGTCCGAAAGCTTGAGTGATCTTTTTCATTGCTATTTTACCAGTGTTTAACCTTTTGCATGTAAATATATTCATATGTATATAAAATTTCATCGTAGTGGGGTTATACCCCGCTCCAGCGTATACGAAGCTACTTTACTTTCAATCTAATGAAGTTATTTGCTACCAGATTTTAAAATTAAGCACCTTTCAGCGTATTTTGGCTAGCAAACGAGGTAATTATTGTAAACTGGTGTCCAAAATTAAGGTTACACTAAATGTCACTTCAACGGAAGAAGTACATATTTTGCTCTATAACTCTCAATGTGCTTTATTTATAAAAAATCATTTTACAGAAAATTAAAGAGCTATAAACACTTAACATAATTATAAAATAAATCAAAATTTTCAGATATCCTATGAAGAAGAATCCATGATCAGAAATGATACAAAAATTGAAGGCGGAAAACAAAAATTCGTAAAAACAAACAAACAGAGCTTTGATAAAAAGTTTGCTTACATAAGCATCAACAATCATTTTACAATAATTTTGCATGTATATGTGAGAAATTTGTCATTCTAAATCATTTTTTTTTACGAATTTTCATTTTCGACTTTCAATGTTTGCATCAATTTCAATCTCAGGTTCTCCTTCATAAGATGCCTAAAAAAATCTTATTTTTTAACAATCTTGTTAAGTGTTCATAGTTCTTTAATTTTCTGTAAAATGTTCTTTTTTTATAAATAAAGCACATCGAGAGCTACAGAGCAAAATAGATATCGCCCCCATTGAAATAACATTGGGTGTAACTTTAATTTTGACCACCAGTATAGCATCTAATTCAATCACACGAAGCTATTTTAGTAGCTGATGCTAAACTCACAGATAATAAACTAGCAAGGTATCTTCGTTTGTGTACAGGTCATAGAAAGAGGGAGCATGGGAGCCTATATAGGTGGGAAGGGGAGGGGGCTCGAGCTTCTCCTAGCTGTTCAAAAATTTGATTTGCCCGATTCTTCTAGGCATTTACTTTAAAAAAAATTTAGTCACATTTTAAAGTAAGATACTTTTTAGCTCATTACTAATTGTCAAGCAGTATCAATTATTTTTGTAGCATTTTAGTATCTTGTACATTCACTAAAATGTTTGACAGCCTTGAGAAGAAAGTAATAATTTTTCTCAGCCCCCCCCTAAAAGTACTCATATGGGCGCCCATGAGAAGGAGAGTGGAGTTTCTTTTCCAAATGACCTCAAATCCTCCCGGAACGGACGGTAAGGAACAAACCTAAACGTTCCAAAAGGTAGTAGCCATTCAAAACTCATGGGGAGGGGCTCAAGTGTCTTTAATGATGATTATATGATGGCTCAGTGACAGGCCTTAAAGAAAATAATTTCTTTTTATAAACACATTATTTTCTCTAAGGTCGCATCACATACAACGTCACCAATGGGGGATCTGGAGCTCTCCAAACCCCCACTTTTCCTACGACGCTCGACGCGGTCACCTATTAACAACAACAATTATGTATAAGAAATTCCTTAATTTTTTTAGGAACTAAAAGGGGACATTCATAATTCAAACCCTTTTTTTTTTCTTGTCGAAGTGGCACGTTCCCAGCCACAGAAACGGAACCTTAAAACTAAAAAATAAGCGAAACTGGAACAGACAAAATAAAGGTGATTGTGCAATCCTTTGTTTATTGAATGTCTCCTGTAAAGACTTCTGTAATTACAATTGCCTCATAGGGCCCAAAATACGCTTCCAAGGCGCCTGCCTGCCTTAAGTGGGGGGGGGGGGGGGCGGATCGGATAGTCCAAGTTTAAACCCTCTAAAAGAAAGAGAGAGAGAGAACTACATGTCAGCGGCTATTCTTCTTTTGGCGTCATTAGGAACTGAACCCGAATTAATGACGAACTGGGCCATCGCGAACCCTTTAATTAATTAAACTAATGCGAGAACTTCAACCAATCTACAAGTCACGTCAGCATTGGGCTGCTGTTTCTCGTGAAAACTTTTTTGGAGGGTTCGTAACTAAATTATGTGACGTTGGAACAGCTTGAAACATCACCTAGAGATTAACGCCATTACGACTTTTATGTAATGCAATTACCAAAGTCTCTAAAAACATGTCAACGCATATCCCAATACACCAGATTAACGCCTTATTGTGTCACACACACACATACGAGGTGATTATGTAATGGCTTTTCGCGGAAAACTGGGCCTAAAACCATGATGAAATTACATCGCATATCGTAAATGAAAAAGCGCAAATAGTCCTTGAAAATGTAAATTAGGACGTGATACACAAAGTCCGATGTGAGAAGGTCGCCCTGGAACGAGAATGCTATAGCGTCGGACTCTGAAAACCATGTGTTGTAACACATTTCATAAGTAGTCCTAAGTTTCCCGCCGAGGCAAGGACATCGCGCATAACTCAAGACACCACTTCTTCGGCGAATGAAGGTCTGCGGTTGCAACGCGAGTTAGGTACTCCATCCAAAAAATCCGTGACTTTAAAAATAGTTGAAGGAAAAAGACATCGGAAAGGGATTACATTTGAGCCGTTGCTTCGAGTAGGTCTTTATCCTTGTCGGTTTCTGAAGTTGCTTCAGCCAATTATGCTTTCTGAATCAAAGGCCGCAGAGCTTGCATCACTACGTCTTTGCTAATTTAGCCCGCTGAACCTCTACGGTTAGCGGTTGCTTTATGAAGGTCTATTAAAGAATTTTAATCGCAGTTGCCCACAGATTTATGTATATTGAGTTATGTAACTGGTGTTTCCTAGAAAATAGTGTCTGCCTACTTACGACTTTTTCTTTAGAGCAATTTCAGGGGATTTTCAAAACCCTGAAAAACCCTCCTGATTTTCAGTATCTAGAAAAAAAACCCCTACCTATGCTTAAACTGAAGTGCAAGTTTTTTATGTAGGGAAAAAGGGAAAATAGGTAACTAACTTTTGTCACCATGACGGCTATGGCACACCTGTTTATGTGTTATCAAGTTATAACAAAGGCATTTAATACTACTAACTAATTTTTATTTGAATTTGGCACTAACACGTATTATTATTTCACCCCTATGGTTTTAATATCAGATAATGGTTTGAGTCTGGGCTTCGACTTTTGATTACAAAAGCAACAATTCCATTGACGAGAATCACGTAAAATAACCAGTAACATTTGTTGATTACGCTCTAGAATTACAATATCCTGGAATATTTCTTAAAGCAGCGTACTATTCCTATGTTTTTTGTTGATTTTTCGCTTATGTTTTCTCTGAAATTAATGGAAAAAGCAACGCATTTCGAAGGAAATAAACAACGTTTTCCATGCTCAAATACTCAAAAATATATTCCATCAACAATAGTGATGTCATTTGGTTTAGTACCTATTTATTTGCTAGGTGAAAATATCGTCATCCCTATGCCGAAGTCGTGAAAAATTAATATTTTGAGAAAACGATATTTCAAGTTACTTTTTTGTTTTTAATGGGAAAATTTAAGTTTACATCAAAATTTAAACTATTTAGAAAACAAAGAATGGTTGGTGCTTTGCTGTACACGATAAAATACCAATATGAATAGCCAAAAATGCATATACATACTTACCTATAGTACGAGGACGAACATAGTACTCGGTGGCGAATTTCACTTCTGAGAAGTACTCCACGACAACTTACTCTCTTGAAAAGTGCTCTACGACACAAAAAATTTGAGATCTGCTGGCTTCTACGATTGTAAAAACTGTTTTTCCGTATAGGGCGCCTGTCTATTTGATTGTAATGCCGAGAAAGAAATTCTCATCAAATTTTTGCACAATCAGCAGATTCGTGTTTTCTTTTCTACGTTAAGCTGATTGGCTATATTTTCTTGTTAAATCCGAAAAGCGCAAAAGTCGTGCTCGTTAAATGCGATTAACTGTATTCCACTTTAACATTATACCAAATAAAATCGATATTTTCCACGCTAAATTTGAAAACTCGCTACATGCGGTCTCATTGCAAATGGTTCCTGCTGCATATATGTATATATAGTTTACATTATAAATAATAACGTATAATTTTAAATATAAGTTATGCAAATATCCTAGTTATAAATTAATTTACTTTTTTTTTAATCGTATTTTTTATAACGTATCTGTTATAATTTCAAAATATTATTTATCAAATTTGTGCTTTATTCAAGAAATCTGATATATTATTTGTAAATTCTTTTATTATTACTACTACTTTTTTTTCACAAGGAGCGATTATGTGATATAATCACTCCTAGTTATAATGAAAATATAATAAAATGAAATATTAACTTTCATTTTATACACTTATTAAAATGAAACTTATATCTCATTAAAATAAAATTTATATACCCAGTAAAATTATTCCTATATACTCATTAAATTAGAAAATATATGCACTCACTAAATTTAAACTTATACTTGTATACTCATCAGGGCTCAATTTCTAACTAAAAATTGAAGAAGCCCCATATTATTATGATAAATCGATTAAAAAATCGAATGGCTGCAAAAGAATCGATAAATCATATCAATTGTTTATGTTCATTTTTCCGGACAACAAAATCCATGACCTTAATCACAAATTCTTTAATTTTCCATGTCCTCTTTGGCAATTCATGACCCTGGAGGGGCTCCGGCTAATATTTAAATAATCGCCAAAAATGGCGGAGTGCCGGAGCCGGGCTCCAGCCCACTGTAAGCCCTGATACTCATTATATAAAAAATTCATATGGCGATGAACTGCTATCTGCTCACCGTTAGATAAAGGTGCCTTCTAGTTCCTCCCATTTTCTGACCTAGATAAATCAACTCCACGTTATTTCGACCCGTTTTCTTAGTCCAAATGCCCATTTGACCTAAGAACGTTTCCACGGTCTTCGACGGTTTGTTGGAAATCAGCTAAGTAAAAAATTATATTCATTGCGATTTATTTACGCAATGAATTTCAATAAAATGTAAATTTACAGCGTTTCATTAACCAAATTCGCTTCCTTGGTGTTATTTCGGTTCTGACGTACAATCTGCTAATGTATTACAAGGCTTATACGTCTCTCTGCTGAAGATATACAACAACTCGACTCTTCAAACCTAGCAAAATTCAGAATCATAGAAAAATCTACCTTTTCCCTTGTCAACACTGCATTCTGGAAAATAATCTCGTAACTACGGCTTTATATTCTCTTCCATTTCTGACCCAAAGCCTGAAATAATTCAATGTATGTCTTCTCTTACACTGAAATAACTTCTGTACTGCTCAAGTTATGTACCACTAAATATTGCATATCGGGTTGAATAAAATTATTTTTATGATGAATTTCACTTGATAGCTAGATTTAATAAGTACTAGAGGAGGATTTTTTCTTCATTATCAAAACATCAAAATGTAACACCAAATTTACTTAGTTTTGAAGGGGTTAAATAGTGTTTCCTCAAGAACTTCAAAATTCTATAAGATATCCTCTGAGATCATCAAGAACTTTTAATAAATCCTCAAAGCTCATCAAGATATTCAGAAGCTACAATGATCTTGAAACATCACCAAAATTTTCAAAGATTTCTTAGCTCTTCAACGATCTTTAAAAGAGCTTCATTAAGACCTTTAAAATTCCTTAGGATCCTCTGAGATCACAAAGAACCTTTAATAAAACATCACGGTCATTTCGAAGCTCGTCAAGGTATTCAGAAGCTACCACGATGTTCCCAGAATCGTTTCAACCATTAGGCTAGAGTAGGCGACAGCCCAGGGTGGCAAAAAATTAATTTTAAATCAAACAAAGAAAAAATTGAGCAAATGAGAAAAAAAAAAAAAAAATTGAAAAAGAGGAAAAATTAAAATATCGAATTATTACCAAAAGCATATGGACAATTACCTAATAAATCTTTACTTTGACAAATGTAAAATTTTTTTATGTTTTATTGTTTAATTTTGCACACAAGTTTTTTTTCTATCTCTAATACATTTAAGTCTTCTAGCTCTGATAATAAACGTTATGTTTTGAAATATTACTCTCTTAATATCCCAGTTTTCAAAAATATAAAATGTTGAAATTAAACAATTATAACATGTAGCAATTGTTTTACTATTCATAATACCCTAACATTACAAAATAACTAATATAAGTTTAAAATATAAATATAATTAACGGGTTTAATGATTCAAAGTATAATAGAAGATTTACATTGTTGAACCGCTGGATGTTGGTGGTGGTAGAGAGGGGGATATAAGCGAAAGAGTGATTGAAGTAAAAGAGAAGCGGCATTTTTCAATTCTCGCCTAAGGTGGCAAAACATCTAGAAACGGCTCTGGATGTTCCCTTTGACAATTTAAATACGAGTAATGGTGATACGTGAGAGTGGTCTTGATAGAAAAGAAAGAATATGAAATGGTCTTTACTTATAGCGTTATATATATATATAGGGCCAACTTTAGGCATCACTCAGCCGTAAGCGACCGTCGAGGTACAATAAATAATAGCCGTAAGGACCGTCGAGGTACAATAAATAATAGCCGTAAGGACCGTCGAAGTACAATAAATAATAGCCGTAAGGACCGTCGAGGTACAATAAATAATAGCCGTAAGGACCGTCGAGGTACAATAAATAATAGCCGTAAGGACCGTCGAGATACAATAAATAATAGCCGTAAGGACCGTCGAGGTACAATAAATAATAGCCGTAAGGACCGTCGAGGCGAAGCCAGCCCTGCTCGTATATAGCTTAAGACGACTGGTACTAAACTAGAAACTGAGACGTAAATTAAAATTCCTAAATTAAAAACGTAAATTAAATTCATTTCCATTCAACTGATCGTATCACATTCTTAATGTTTATCATTCCAGCTTAAATTCAAATACTGCCCTATTTTTCGTGAGCGAAATTCGTAGATGGTCCCGAGGCAAAAATAGCCTAGGTCGGCAATTTCCTACAGGAATGCCACCAGAGGTTTAAATGGGCGCCCATATAGGGGGCAGGAGGTGGGCTCGACCACCCTAGGCGTTCAAAAATTTTATTTGCCTAATTCTGCTATGCATTTAGTTTCAAAGGTTTTACAAGTAGGTTTTAAAATAAGGTACTTTTTAGCTCATTACTAATTATTACAAATAAATTTGACACCCACGTATTAGTAGCTCAAACTAGAGCTATTTTTGTTTAGGAGAAAAAGAGACGCCGTCCTCATCCCGGATTCGAACCAGGGTCCCCGCGTGTTGTTGTCAAACAGTATCAATTATTTTTGTAGCATTTTAGCACTTTGTACATTCACTAAAATTCTCGACAGCTTTGAGAAGGAGGTAATAATTTTTCTCAGATCCCCCCCCACTCCTAGAAGTACTCGTATGGGCGCCCGCGGAGGTTTATCGCCCAAAACGTGTAATACTTAACTATTTTATAGGAATTTTTTCGTGCGTCGCAGCATTTTAGTAATTAGTTTTAAAGTGCCATGAAATGAAAATTAAACATAGGTAGCCTGGATCCTAAACAGAGTTAACCTCTAATTATTATATTTTTTGCGTGGGCTGAAAAGATGGGATAACGATTTTAGGATCGTTGATCCTACTTTTTTAGATGATTTTTATTTATTTATTTATTTATTTATTTATTTATTTGTGACTCGGGAATTGCGGGTTTTGCGTGATCCTTTGGGATCAAACGCATAGTCAATGGAGATATTCCGTGTGGGAGAAAGCTCGATGGAAGATGATTTCATAACTTGTGTCCGTTACGTTCGTTAGTCCGTTGCTGACCGCGACCACTTAGAACGGGATTGAGCCAAGGTGAAAAGAATTTCATCAGAATGGCGTGTATCAAATATCCTTGACGAAGAGCTGCACTGACGTCATGATACTTCGGATATCGTTGCCAAATTTGGGACATTGTTAAGAGAGTATTTTCTTTATCCTGCTTAATAGGGGCACCTCTCGATGAAGGACACTTATTCATTCCACTCGGGGCACTATTCGGTAGATATTTTCTCCTTTTAAAAATGGATCTTAGCTCAAACATTACTGCATTTACAATGTACTCCATCTCTGATGAGGTTTAACGTTTACACTCGAAATAACTGCCAATATGTTTTACCTTAACAGAGTTACTCAATAACAAGTTTGAATAGAATATGTAGCTATGTGTTTCTGGTGACTGGAGAATTCCGGAGAAAGAAGTTGACAAAATGACCAAGCAGAAAGATCTATAAACTGAAGTCGAAAGGTTATGGAAAAAAAGCAGTTTTCATCCCATAATAATAGGAGCGTTGGGAACAATCCCGTAAAATCTTAAAAACCATCTTAATTCAATAGGAACTGTAGTGCCATATTTCCCAATAGGCTATATTAGGCTATAAACTAGGGCGGCAAAATTTTGTTCATCGAGTCTAAAAGTTCATCGTTCAGTCTAAAGTTCAGTCTAAAGTTCATCGAGTTTAAAATCAATATCATATGCTATATTCAGATGATTGCCAAGAAGAAAGCTAGACGTCATGCTTTCCATTTAAACACACGCGTTCGCTAGCCTCCTGTTTTTTGCTAAAATTATTTTTTTTTTCAATAAAATTGAATTTGATTTATTATATACCAAGAAGAGATAATACTTCAATATAAGTTAATATTGTTTAATGTTTATGTTTCAATTTATGAGTTTATTTTTAAACATAGTTATTGTCAACATAAAAGTTTTTGGCGTATATTGAATGTAGCAATTTTTATGTTCCTACCACTGATTGAGGAAGAGAGAACGGGTAGGAAGGGGCGGCAAAAAGTAGCCTAGGGGCGGCAAAATGGTAAATCCGCCTATGAGGAATTGACAACATGGTAATGCACCAACTCCAAGAGGCCGCTTTTCTTAGAACTGCCCACATCCAAAGGAAATATCTTTGATATCTCATGCCCTTTAGAAGGGCCCGATATTAAAGAAAATGTGTACAGTCGTCAAACTCAAGATGGACTGTGCATATATATCATAATAACAAAAATACTTCGTTCAACCCAATTTTAAATTTAATACATTTTGTGTGGTATATATCGTAAGCGATATGAGAACTGTAGAAAGAAAAATCTTTTAAATTTTATGTTTTAGGATTTGGGTTAGAATTGGAAGAGAATATAAAGCCGAAGCTTGTTACGGGATTCTCTTCCAAAATTGGTTTTGCATTTCTGTTGAGCTTTGTTGTTTTCCTAAACATTTGAGACATAAACATTGTATAACTCACGAACTGGTTTAACAACAGTTCCATGAACTGACGAATAAAATACATCGATGATATATATGCGATTCTGTTAAGCCTCATTTACGAAAACTGTGACACACAAGTAGATAAGATTTAAATATTTAACTGGGAAATAGTACACCAGTGGAATAAAATTATGAATTTAATTAATTCGTTTTCTTAGAATGAGATCCAGTTGGATATCTAGTGTGTGTGTCGTATGAGAACAAGTTAATTTTTGATCTCTATAATTAAGGTTAATGTTATATTTAATAGTATACGATAATTATTATAGGACTAACCTATTTTTCAAAAGGATAGTGCAAGAGAGAAAAATGAGAAGTGGTGGAGGGAGATCTCCAATTTATCCAATTTTCAATCAATTCCAGATTTATCCAATGAGTGTCCCAATTTTTCTTTGAGAAAAAAAACAATTTCAAATTATTTCTTTTGTCGTGTATTACAAAACCCTTGTAAAGCCTAAAACAGTAAAGTTTTTTTATAATGATTATTTCTTGTTCAAATGAGTAATAAGTCATAATCATTAGTGAAATTATAAATATTTAATCACATATTTACAACGCTTTTTTTATTTATTATTACAATTTTTACATTTTATTACAATTATTTATAACACATTGCATTTCTTAGTAAAATGTATTAATTATTCTATCGAAAGACGTGGTTTTTAGCACAAAAAAATGTACACTTATTTTCATTCATTAAAATATCCTTAAACATATTAAAACGTTGTATTTTTTTATTAACGAAAAATATTTTATTTTGTCGATCTTTCTGAAAGATTTTTTCCCCTGAAAATAATCTTACCCATATATCCTTATTTCGTTCTTAACTCTTTTCTATACTTTTCTCATATAATCTTCATTTTTTATTATCGAAGATAATTTTTGCAACATTTTCAAGTAATGATCATATTAGGGGATTCCCCCCCCCCCGCACTGTGTAAGAAATCAAAATCGAATGAATTTAAAACAATGAATTTCACAGGCAAAATTTCATGAACTTGTAAAAGATTTTCAGTCGCTTCAGTTTACAATCTTCTTCAGCAAAAACACATCACATTACATAGGCCCTGCGGTGGCGCAGTGTGGTAACGCGTTCTCCTATTGCGCGGCTAATCCGGGTTCGACTCCCAGCAGTGCAAAAAGAACGCTTACTCAGAGATCTCATAAAAGATCGCACTGCTCACTGTAGTCCGGGGTTTGGTTCCCCAGGCCTTAAGAGGTTCGGATTCCTCGGAAAACTGTAGGTCCCGGCGCAGCATGACCACTGTAGTCTTTGAGCCAAAAACACATCACATTATGATATGGTGTGAAGTGTTCTTGCTGAAGAAGATAGCAAACTTAATTGAAAAATTCTTACATGTTTGATAAATTTTACTGGTGCCATTCATTATTTTAATTTTATGCGATTATCATTTCCTAATAGTTAAATTTTAAAATGTATGGGATTTTATTTTTTTTTAATATTTCTGACTTATTTTTTGCTGTTTTGAATTTCTGATTTTCATGCTCTTAGTTCAGGATTTTAATTTCTCCCGATATTTTCAATTTATTTTTTATATCCTTCCCGAATCTTATTATATTTTTCATTCTAAGTTTTCTTTAAGGATTAAATAATAGGATTAAATGATATAATTTTCAGGATTTATATTTCTTCCCTTTTTTCACCTTCAATAAATATATTTCCACGATCTTTCCAAGCACCTTTTTTTAAATAGTTTTTTAAATTTCACTTTTTTTTCCAAGTTCTTAATTTTTTCCCGGAACTTCATCATCACTCATAAATTTTCGGCACGTTTATATATATATATATATATTTGGCTTTTAATTCCCTTTATATTATTCGTTTGTTTTCAGTTTCAAAATTTTCTGGATTTTTAACTTTTTTTTTTCGGATCTAGCATTTTATGTTTAAGAATATTTTTGGAGCTTTCATTTTATTTTTAAGAACATTTTCCGAGCTTTCATTTTATTTTTAAGAATGTTTTCCGAGCTTTCATTTTATTTTTAAGAATATTTTTGGATCTTTCATTTTATTTTTTAGAATATTTTCGTAGTTTTCATTTTATTTTTAAGAATATTTTCGGATATTTATTCTGTCAGTTTTTAATATTTCCGAATTTCTACTTTTGGGCAGATGCATTTTATTTTTAAGAATATTTTCGGAGCTTTCATTTTATTTTTAAGGATATTTTTGGATCTTTCATTTTATTTTTTAGAATATTTTCAGAGCTTTCATTTTATTTTTAAAAATATTTTTGGAGTTTTCATTTTATTTTTAAAAATATTTTTGGAGCTTTCATTTTATTTTTAAGAACATTTTCAGGGCTTTCATTTTATTTTTAAGAATATTTTCGAAGCTGTCATTTTATTTTTAAGAATATTTTCGGATATTTATTCTGTCAGTTTTTAATATTTCAGAATTTCTCCTTTTAGGCAAATGCATTTTATTCCCGATCTTTTCCGATTTTTTAGTATTTCCCGTATATGATTAGTCAAGACATAAGACTTCAAAATGCAATATATTTCAATAGCCCCCGTTTCGTAAACGACCGAAACCTAGACCGCGAAGATATGATCAAAATTAATAGCTTTAATTTAATTAAACGCTACTCAGTGGACCTGATAACTCCTAAAAAACAATTCAAAAATAAATAATTTTTGCCATTCTTATTGCAAATTAACTTTATCGCTTAGAGTTACGTGGTTATTACGACATAACATTCGCAAGTTTTCGTCGCTAAAAAAGGATAAATTTAGTTCAAGGATTGGAAAACTTGCAAGCGCAATTAATATCAAGGCGAAAGTGTTACGCGATGTTCTTCTAAGCCTGAGCGGTTCACCAAGGTGAGAAGGCAAACCGCAGATACAACGCCTTACGCCTGAATCAGCACCAAACGTGAAGTGAATCAATGCTGATGCAATTATCAGCGATAATAAAAATTGTCATAAATAGAATAGTGGATCTTGTCATAAACTTATAGCATGACATAAGAATTAATTTCCAAGTATTCCCGTGGCAAAATTATGTCATGAATAAAAACATTTAGTGAGCAGACATAGTTTGGAGAAATTTTGCTTTCTAAATGTTTAAGTTCGACAAATGCTACACTTTGTACTAATTTTTTTAAAATCGCGTATGTTAAGATGGTTATATATGCAATCGTCGTCAACAATCATTGTCTATTAAAATGCAAAATGAATTAACGCTGGAAACGTTATTTTTTATGTTGGCTAAATTTGGCGAGAAGTTTGGTGTAAAATTATGGCGCCTTTTATGGAATATAAGCTCAATAAAAACGTTTCTAACATGAAACTGAGCAAAAAATGCATTGACAAAACACCTTTGTTTTCCTTATTTCGGCACAATATATGTCGACATATGTACGCATATATATATAGTATTTAAGTTCACGACATTAAAACTATTTACACGTTTATGTGAACAGTTGTTATTTTAGATTAGTTGTTATGTAAATTCAATGTTAACTATGATCACGGGATTATGAATGCTTTGTTTACGAGTTTTACGCATTAATGGCAGGGCCTGATTATAGCATAGGCAAAAAAGGACAAATGTCTAGAACCCGCTTTTCTGAGGGGCTTGACGCGGTGAAGAAGGAATATCACTTCTAAAGATTCTAAAGAGAGGAAAATTTTCAGTACGAAAAATTTTCCACCTCAAAATTTTCCGCGGAAAATCTTCCGTTGAATTATTAAAATAACTTTTCTCTTTAAAAAATGTGATTACTTCTTCCTGTCTCTCTCTCTCTGCGTAGGTATATAATTTTAAAAGTTTAAACATAAAAACCATATTAGATTACATATTAAAAATATTTTTCATCGATCATTCATAACATATTCATAATTCCTTCTTCTGCTGACTACACAAAACGGAATCCTTTGCGAACATCAACTTTTCTTTTCCCATCCTATTAAAATATATCTTACATTTTCACTAAATCGTTTTAAATTTCATGATATATTTAAAATTACTAACTATTTTCAGAAGATCCCCATCCTTTTACGATATCAGAGGAAGCCATACCCTCTCACTACATTAGCAAAATAACACCGGCAGATTTTTTCAAACAAACCGATATTCATTTAGAAAACAAACAAAACAATTTTTATTTATTTGTCATAATGGTTGTAGCAACTTTCCATTTTACTTAGAAAATACATATGTATGCAATAACACTGCAATTAAAAAAAAAATACAAATAACTACAATCCATCGTGACGGGTCCCTATTAAAAATCATACGATTTAACAGGCTGAGGACCCTAACAATGTAATGGCGCAAAATCACCTCTTAGCAAATAATCTAATATTTTTTTTTCTAAATAGATTAATATTATTTATGTCGTTAAGAGTGTTTGGTATTTTATTCCAACTCCTTAAGCCCGAATATTCAATGTCCTTGTTATAAAATTCCGTTCTGATTTTTGGTAGTCTATATTGATCTCTTCTTCTGTAAGCTCGATTGTTTTCATAGTCTATTAATTCAATATTCTTTATATGTTTATTTTCTTTTATTCTTTTGAACATTATTTTTAGTATACTATAATTATATATCTTATCTGTTGGTAGAATACCATATTTACTAAATAGTGTAATTTGATTTAAACTTTTTTTTTTTTCAATTATTTTTATAAATTTAATCTGTAGCGATTTAATTAGTCTGGTATTTTTCTTATTTAGATTTTCCCAAATGCTATTACAATAGGTCAAGTGACTGTATATAAATGGATAATATAGACCCAGTAATATATCTCCGGGGACTGTTCGCGACAATTTTCTCAAAATCCCTATTTCCGAACTCACCTTCTTTTTTTACTTTTTCTATCTGCGTATTCCAATTCAAGTCCTTTGCCAATACCACCCCCAAAAAATCAATTTCCTTAACAATTTCAATTTCTTTCTCATTTAAATAATTTTTCTGAATCTTCTATTCTATCAATTTTCTTATTTTTTGTACTAAAAATTAATATTTTTGTTTTAGATTCATTTATTTTCATTTTATTTATTTTAAACCAAAGTTCAAATTTTTTAATTACTTCATGACCAGTTCTAGTTAACTCATATTTGTCTTTACCCTGAATAAACACACTTGTATCATCTGCATATAATGTTAAATAGCCATTGTTAGATATTTGCGCTATATCATTTATATACAATAAAAACAGGAGGGGACCAAGAATGAACCCCTGGGGAACAACATATTTATTTTTAAGTGAAACATATATTATATAATTAATATGTACTATTTGCTGCCTTTCTTGAAGATAGGCATTTAGAATATTGTTAATTTTGCCTCTCATACCATAATGTGATAATGTGTCTAATAATATGTTCATATTAATTACGTCAAACGCCTTGCTTAAATCGAAAAAAATCCCCATACTAATAAAGCCATTTTCAAGAGATTTTTTGTATTTTTGTTATTATATTTATCAAGGCAGTTTATGTGGATCTGCCTTTCAAGAAACCGTGTTGGCTTCTATCCAAAATTCTAAATCTATTTGTGAAATCAATTAATCTGTTATATAATAAACGCTCAAATATTTTAGCGAATACTGATAAAATTGTGATGGGTCTGTAATTTGTTTAAATATTTTTGCCACCTTTTTTTTATAAATTGGAACAATTTTTATAAGTTTCATTTCATCTGGTATCTTTTCCTGTTCAATAATGTCATTATAAATTATCAATAATGGTTTAAGGAAAATTTCCGCATTTTCGTTGACTAGTTTTGGTTTTATTTCATCTACACCTGCTTCCTTATTTATGTTTAAAGCTTGTAAAATTTTCAATAATTCTGATTCATTTATTTCTTCGACATGCATGGTTTGGTTATTTTTTCTTTTTAAATAATGTCTCCAATCAAGTTTGTTAGTTTCATTTTTATCTAATTTAGTATCTGTTTCGGTGTCAACAATATGCACATAATATTCATTCGATAAATTCGCCATTTGACGATCGTCCGTTATTAGGATACCCTCATTCATTAGTCCTTCTAAATTTTCTTTTCTTATCTTTGATTTTCCTATTAATTTATTTAATATTTTTCATTTATTCTTAGCATCTATATCCCTATAACAGTTTTTGTAGTATTCTTGTTTCCTTGTTAGTATTAACTTATTTATTTTGTTTCTCATTTCTCTATATTTACTCAAATAAACAAGTTTCTTCGTTCTAATAAATCTGGAATATAACCTGCTGCTTCTTTTTATTTCGTTTAACATTTTTTTTTGTGTCCAACCCTTATTGTAACATTTTTCTTTAATTTCTATCCATGGAAATATTTCATTTATTATTTTCTGTATCAATGTTATAAAAATGTAATATTTCTTTTTATCTTTACTTTAATCAATTTTAATTTATTTTTAAATTTACTCACGTTTCTTGTACAATCTTATCTTTTAAAACTTATCTTTTTTCTTACTTCCTTTCTCTTTTCCCTCTCAAAGTCAACTATTATCATTTTGTGATCACTTAATTGATAGTCATTAACTTCAATAACCACCTCATTAGTATTTGTGAAGCACAAGTCGATTAAAGTTGAAGATTGTGATGCAATACGAGTGTTTTCTTTTACTAAATTTTTCAAACCCATTGAAAACAGTAGTATAGTATAGTAATATAGAATAGTAGTGAATACAGAGTAGTAATAAATTACTATTACTACTCTGGTTTTGTATGTTAACATTGAAATCGCCAATTATAAATATTTTTTAATAGTACTTTCTTCTAGAGAATTATTTAGCCAATTTAATAGTTCCATTAAAGTCTCTTTCTGTTGTCTATATACTAAAACTTTGCTATTTCATTTTGTTTTTTATTCCTATTATTTCGTAGTTATCATTCATATTGGTTACTATATGAAATACTATACTAAGTTACTATAGCAAATATCCCTCCACTTTATCCCTAATATAAACTGATACACCACCTCCTCTTTTGTTATTCCTGAACCTATGGTAACCATAGAATCCCTCAAAATGATTCAAGTCATATTCTTTTATCCAAGTTTCCGCCACCATCAAAAAATCCATCTGCAATTCGTCGTCATTTAATAATATTTCTATTTCTTCTATTTTATTATTTATACTCCTTGCATTTAAATATATTATTCTATCTGTAGTAATATTTTTCTTTGTCCAACTATTATTTTAACAAGTATATATAATCTACTTCGTCATTACAGACATTTTCCTCATTATCACTTACACCTATTACCTCACATAAATCCATATTCTAATTTGGGGAGACATTCATCCAACAGTGGATAGATAATGGTTGAATATGATGATGGTGATGATATATAGAAAGAGAGAGAGATTGACAGTGAATTCGATTTTAACGAACATGGATAAAACGACTTCACGGCTGTAACGAGCAACTGATTATCGCGAGTCAAAACATGAACTGATCAATGACAAGAATATCGCAGATTTAATGAAAAAAAAATTTCCTCTGTAATTTGATTTTTGCTTTTATTTTTAAATTAGACCAAAAGTTTTTAAATAATATTATGAAACACACAAAGTAAACATCAGATTTCCACAAAGCAAGCTCCAGATTTCCACAAAGCAAGCTCCAGATTTCCACAAAGTAAAGCTCCAGATCTCTAAAGTAAGCTCCAGATCTCCTAAAGTAGGCTCCAGATCTCCACAAAGTAAGCTCCAGATCTCCACAAAGTAATCCCAGATCTCCACAAAGTAAGCTCCAGATCTCCACAAAGTAAGCTCCAGATCTCCTAAAATGGCTTCAGATTTCCACAAAGCAAGCTTCAGATTTCCACAAAGCAAGCTTCAGATTTCCACAAAGCAAGCTTCAGATTTCCACAAAGTAAGATTCAGATTTCCACAAAGCAAGCTTCAGATTTCCACAAAGTAAACTTCAGAGTCTAAAAAGTATGATGAGAAAATTCTGTACTGTTCCGTTTGTTTGTTTGGCTTCTCATATTTTCAGATACGGAGTCGAGTCCTATGGCGCCCGGTGCGAGTCCAAAAATTGGCGCTCTCCATTAAATATAAATTATTTTCAAAATAATTCTTCTTTTGGCTCATTTTTTTTATTGCTAGAACTCTCCTCAATGGGCTACTAAAATCTTACTACGAAAATAATGAATATTATTAGAAGACGAAAAACCCAGATAACGATTCAAATTTCCTTACAACAAATAACATGTAACAAAACCACAAGCTTTTTTTCTGATGAGCCAAAAACAAAACTGCTTTAATATATAAATTAAAACTTTACATGAGTTTCACTAACCTGGAATGTCCTTTTTACTGTCAAATAAATTTACCCGTTTTGGATGTAATTTTTACTTTCTAATTTCTTAATTGCAGTATCATTATTGTGATTTTGTTGAAAAAAGGCTTCTTCACACTCTTAAACACTAACTTAATTAAATGCAGTATAGTAAAGAATAACTTATACAAGGATTGGGAATAACGAGTTCATTAAAAAATTATATATGATTTTAAACACTAAGTTTTAAAAATGTAATAAGACAAATTTCTATGAAACGTTTTTGCCCTTCGGGGTCGTTAGGCCATTTTGGCGCCTCCCCCCACCCTTGGCTTGGCGCTCGGTGCGACGGCACCGCCCTTAATCCGTTACTCTCTCTCTCTGCCCCTTTCCCCCCATCAGTACCACCAAAAACAAGATGCTCTGGGTTTTACAATTTTGATTCAACAATGACCTAACCATAGGCCTAGGCAGAAAGTTTATAAAGGAGGTATAGGCTCTCGATGGGGAGGACCCTGAAACTACAACTCATATATTCCTATGTTAATACATAATTTCGTGGGGTTAAAAAAGCCCATCAACACCGTACGTCATTGGACTAACACCCATTAGATTTTCTAATGCTTCACTAAACCTTCTTGGAACTGATTATGCGAAACTATGGACTGGTCTGCTCAGAAATACGTAAGAACCATATTTTGGGTTTCCAAATTTTCACTGAACTCAAGTCAAGGGTCACGCCCGATC
>QLNU02013824.1:49259-69220 GCA_006491805.2 Dysdera silvatica
CTGCAATTCCAAAAAAAAACCAAAAAAACCAACAAATAACCACAATCCATCGTGACGGGTCCCCAGTAAAAATCATACGATTTAACAGGCTGAAGTCCCTAACAATTTAATGGAGCAAAATCTCCTCTTAGTAAATATTCTAATAGTTTTTTTCTAAATAGATTAATATTATTTATGACCTTAAAAGTGTTTGGTATTTTATTCCAACTTCTTATGAACGAATATTGAATTCCCTTTTTATAAAATTCCGTTCTGATTTTTGGTAGTCTATATTGATCTTTTCTTCTGGAAGCTCGATTGTTTTCATAGTCTATTATTCAATATTCTGTATATGTTTATATTCTTTTATTCTTTTGAACATTATTTTTAGTATACTATAATCATATATCTTATCTATTGATAGAATACTATATTTGCTGAATAGTGTGATTTGATTTAAATTTTTATTTTTTTTCAATTATTTTTATAAATTTAATCTGTAGCGATTTACTCTGGAGTTTACTCTGGTATTTTTCTTATTCAGATTTCCCCAAATGCTATTACAATAGGTCAAGTGGCTGTATATAAATGGATAATATAAACCCAGTAATATATCTCCGGGGACTGTTCGCGACAATTTTCTCAAAATCCCTGTTCCCGAACTCACGTTCGTTTTTACTCTTTCTATCTGCCTATTCCAATTCAAGTCCTTTGTTAATACCACCCCCAAAAAACCAATTTGCTTAACGATTTCAATTTCTTTCTCATTTAAATAAATGTTTTCTGAATCTTCTATAAATTTCCTTATTTTTTGTACCAAAAATTAATATTTTTGTTTTAGATTCGTTTATTTTCATTTTATTTGTTTTAAACCAAAGTTCAAATTTTTTAATTACTTCATGACCAGTTCTAGTTAACTCATATGTGTCTTTACCCTGAATAAACACACTTGTATCATCTGCATATAATGTTAAATGACCATTGTTAGATATTTGCGCTATATCATTTATGTACAATAAAAACAGGAGGGGACCAAGGATGGACTCCTGGGGAACACCATACTTATTTTCAAGTGAAACAGATTTTATATCATTACAATGTACTATTTGCTGCTTTCTTTGAAAACAGTCTTTTAGAATATTGTTAATTTTTCCTCTCATACCATAATGTGATAATTTGTCTAATAATATGTTCCTATTAATTACGTCAAACCCCTTGCTTAAATCGAAAAAAATACCCATTCCAATAAAGCCATTTTCCAGAGATTTTTGTTATTACATTTATCAAGGCAGTTTTCGTGGATCTGCCTACTATCCAAAATTCCAAATCTATTTGTGAAATCAATCTGTTATTTAATGAACGCTCAAATATTTTAGCAAATACTGATAAAATTGAGATGGGTCTGTAATTTGTTTTAATATTCTTGTCACCTTTTTTACAAATTGGAATAATTTTTGTAATTTCCATTTCATCTGGTATCTTTTCCTGTTCAATAATATCATTATAAATTATCAATAATGGTTTTAGAAAAATGTCTGCATTTTCTTTGACTAGTTTTGGTTTTATTTCATCTATACCTGCTCCCTTATTTATGTTTAAAGTTCGTAAAATTCTCAGTATTTCTGATTCATTTATTTCTCTGACATACATGGTCTGGTTATTTTCTCTTTTTAAATAATGTCTGTAATCAAGTTCGTTAGTTTTATTTTTATCTAATTTAGTGTCTGTTTCAGTTTCAACAATATGCACATAATATTCATTCAATAAATTCGTCATTTGACGATCGTCTGTTATTAGAATACCCTCATTCATTAGTCCTTCTAAATTTTCTTTTCTTGTCTTTGATTTTCCTATTAATTTAATTAATATTTTTCATTTATTCTTAGCATCTATATCCTTAAAACAATTCTTGTAGTATTCCTGTTTCCTTGTTAGTATTAACTTATTTATTTTGTTTCTCATTTCTCCATATTTACTCAAATAAACAAGTTTCTTCGTTCTAACAAATCTGGAATATAATCTGTGTCATCTTTTTATTTCGTTTAACAATTTTTTTTGAGTCCAACCCTTCTTGTAACATTTTTCTTTAATTTCTATCCATGTAAATGTTTCATTTATTATTTTATGGATCAATGTTATAAAAATGTAATATTTATTTTTATCTTTACTAAATTCTTCTCTCCAATTAATCAATTTTAATTTGTTTTTAAATTCGCTCATGTTTCTTGTGCATTAATTTCTAATTCTTATCTTTTTTCATACTTCCTTTCTCTCTTCCCTCTCAAAGTCAACTATTATCATTTTGTGATCACTTAATTGATGGTCATTGACTTCCAACAACCACCTCATTAGTATTTGTGAAGCGCAAGTTGATTAAAGTTGAAGATTGTGACGCAATACGAGTGTTTTCTTTTATTAAATTTTTTAAACCCATTGATTTCATGTTGTTTATTAATAGATTGCTATTACGACTCTCTTTTCCTATGTTGATATTGAAATCGCCTATTATAAAACTTTTTTCAATAGTACTTTCTTCTAGAGCCTTATTTAACCAATTTAATAGTTCCATTCAAATAACTTTCGGGTGTCTATATGCCAAAACTATTGATATTTCATTTTGTTATTTTATTCCTATTATTTCGTAGTTATCACTCATATTGATTACTTCTTCCCATAGCAAATATCCCTCCATTTTATCCCTAATATAAACTGATACACCACCTCCTCTTTTGTTATTCCTGAACCTATGGTGTATGAAGCACAAAAGTGAACAGATGGTATATGAATCTCACAAAACTGAACACACAAAAATATTATGTACAAAATATGACTAAATGGCTTACATATAAATAAAGTTTAATACGTAAAAAATGAATCTATTGCAGAAAAAAAGTTATGATTTATTTTTTCACTAATAATTTTAGGAATTCAAATTTTTTAGACTGTCTGTGGTTTTACGGCTCAAAGACTACAATGGTCATGCTGCGCCGGGATCTACTGCTTTCCGAGGAATCCTAACCTCTTAAGGCATAGGGAATCAAACCCCTGGACTACAATGGGCAGTGCGATTTTTATGAGATCTCTGAGTAAGCGTTCTTTGCATTGTTGGAAGTCGAACCCGAGTTAACGGCGCACTAGGCGAACGCGTTACCACACTGCGCCACCGCAGGTCTCAAATTTTTTAGTTTTGAGTTTTATTTATGCATTTAGTGCAATATAATATCGTATTCGTTAAACTAACATTTTTAAAAGTGCCAAATATAAGTTATCGGTATCATTATCATATCAACTACTAACTCGACTCTGACCGAACTATTATGTAGTAACAGGTTAGAGTAAC
This sequence comes from Dysdera silvatica, assembly GCA_006491805.2. Classification (NCBI taxonomy): domain Eukaryota; kingdom Metazoa; phylum Arthropoda; class Arachnida; order Araneae; family Dysderidae; genus Dysdera; species Dysdera silvatica. The sequence continues at coordinate 52,579 of QLNU02013824.1, forward strand.
AGTTACTAAGAAGTAAGAAGTAACAATAACGGGTTTAGCCAATATTATTATTCCAAACATTTTCTGAGAACCAGTATTTCTTTCTGGGTGTAATAAATAAAAGGGGTTAGTAATTGAAGTGATGGAAAACGTTCTGTTTCAAAATTTTCCGGAAAACCCACATCACTAGTCACTTCTAACATAACTTTCTAACAGGTTTTTATTAGCTTTGTAACAGTTTTTTAATTAACTTTCTAACAGTTTTTTAATTAATTTTCTATCAGTGCTTTAACCTTTCAACCGTACCTTAATGAACTTTCTAACAAATACTCAATGAACTTTCTAACAAATACTCAATTAACTTTCTAACAAATACTCAATTAACTTTCTAACAATCCTTTAATTACTTTCTAACAAGTCTTTAATTAACTTCCTAACAATTTTTAATTAACTTTCTGGTAATTCTTTAATTAAACGGTAATAACAGCTTCGGAATTAACTTTAAAAAATGTGTGCCTATCTCAGTGGTTTGGGTTTTTTTTCCAGTTTTTATGTAAAGCTTTTTTATAAATCCGCTTAGTGAATTAGATATTATGTTGTTGCTGTTGTCTTTAATGCTATTTACAGATCGTTAGTTTCATTTTCACTTTAAATCATAGGTGCATGCAAAGGCTGAGGTGGATGTGGGGGGTGGCATGGTGTAATTTTGTATATACATGCATATATAAAGATGTTAAGGTATTATTACCCTCCGCAGGGATAACACAATTGCCAAATATGGTCAACACAAGAAAGCCTCCGGGGCGAGAATTTTGTGAGTTTTCGTGGGGGAATTTATTATACTATAATTTTTGCCACCCACGTATTAATTACAGCTCAAACTAGAGCTTGTGTAATTTTGGAGAAAAAGAGACGCTTTCCCCATCCTGGATTCGAACCAGGGTCCCTCCGTTTAGCCCGGAGTGTCTTGGACCGCTAGACGAATGAGGACAGGAAACAACGCTCTCTTTCTCCGTATGTAAAGATGTTAAGGTATTATTACCCTCCGCAGGGATAACACAATTGCCAAATATGGTCAACACAAGAAAGCCTCCGGGGCGAGATTTTTGTAAGGTTTCGTCGTTTCTTGTGTGGACCATATTTTTGACGAGAGCGTAGTTTCCTGTCCTCATTCGTCTAGCGGTCCAAGACACTCCGGGCTAAACGGAGGGACCCTGGTTCGAATCCAGGATGGGGAAAGCGTCTCTTTTTCTCCAAAACAAATAAGCTCTAGTTTGAGCTAATTAATACGTGGGTGGCAAAAATTATTGTAAAATATATGAAGTTGTAACCCTGCAACCTCCCATTATGACCTTATAACCTCCCTTATAAATTTCTTGTGTACGCCAGTGCTTCAATTATTAGTCATAAATGAGAGGAATGTACATATAGCCGTTCTAACAGTAACAGAGTCATTACTGATGTTAAGATAAAAGAAATATTAAATCATAAAAAAAATTATCTTCTTTTGACAAAACATGAAATATAAAAAAGTTTAAACGGAGAATTAATTAAAATAAATACCAATTACAATAAAATAGGAAATAAAAGTTTCGAATTATTAAAAGGAAGATTATTCATAATCTCGTTGAAAATTAATGATCGTATCCTTTACAAAATTCTTTGTCATGATTGTCGTCCTCGTCTTTGCACAATTATCTTACATCGTCATAAAATTTTATCTCTGCCTCGTGTAGCTATTTTTCCAGCAGTTTTTTGATGTCGCTAATCGTGGCAAATTTATCTGATACTTCTGGAATTATATCCTGAGAAAAACTAAGTAAACTGACGTATAACAACTTGTGTAACCAATATTTCACCTCCAATATTGCAATTATATGCATTTTCCCTCTCTTAAATTGAAAGGTGGTCACGTGCCTTAAGAAGAACGATCCGATTGGCTGTTGAAGGATATAGCAATCGTGTTTTGAAATTGATGCAGATATAACAGTTTTTGCAGTGATGTCGTACTTTTAGAAATTATTTAAGTATAGAAAAAGACAGTTCGGACATGGAAAACATTTAACTTCAACAGCGATGTCACATAGATTCAAAGAAAAACACCACTTCGGTTTTTGTTTTGTTTTTTAAATGTAGATATAAGCACATGTGTCATAAGATGCCGTGCATCCGAACGTTGTTGACCCCTAACAAATGTTATTAACACGTGTGGTACGTTAACAACTGGCTAAATACAGGGGCGTCGAGAGTCAATGCGAGACCCCGGGCTCAATTCGACGGACCTCTCCCATGACCGCTCTAAGCAACATATATTTTGAGGGGGTTGAAATGAATAAAAATATGAAATGAGAACTTTTTTATACTTAATTATTTTACAAGATCACTGCTGAAAAAAGAAACTAACGTAAGCTATTATTATTATTGTTTTGCAATAACCGAGACAGGCCAACGCCCCCTATAACTGAAAGCTAGCGAAGTCAGTTCGTGACGTCATTAGAGTGGACCTTATGTCTCTTCCGTGCTTAAATCGTTGGAAAATACGAATATTTGTCTAAATATATATGCATGTACATTAACTACTATTTTTATACGTTGTTTATAATTTAGATGCTTATTTGCTATATTTAAATTGAATGTTTTTAATAAAAAATTGACAGATGTATTTTATTTAGAAATTTATAAGCATGTACATTTAAAAAATGTAACTTCTTCAATCAGTAATTATAAAAACTTAATTCATTGCATTTTTTAAATTGCAATTTATCTTCACAATAAATAGACAAAAGCATTTTTCTTTTAGTCATTTTAATCTCACAAAAGAAAGATTTTACACCATTCACATGTACAAAATGAACCAATAATTAAAGGGAGTATATATATATATATATATGGCCTGCAAAAGGGTTGCTGGTATCTAACTGGAAGGAGACCCACACGCTGAACGTATGTGACGATGTGTGGAACCGGCCAGGCCAGTAACCTAGTGTCCTACCCCGCCTTCAAGTGGTGCAGGCTGAGCTTTCTATTTATGTGGCAAATTAATATTTGCTGCACGGATAGAAAGGCGGAAGGGGAGGGCTAATTCACCAACCCGTCTAGCCAGCGTGGTGAAATTATGGCTAATTCCTCCATTATGTTGACACACCAGAAACCATGGCCCCTAGTCTCCAGGTGCTGGAGTGCTCCTGATCAAGGCAGCGGTCAGTGTGGCATGAAAGCAGGGGGTGCTAAGAATCACTGGAATGGCCCAGGCTGCCGTTTGTTATTGACCTTGGCAACGTATAATGGACGATCCCTTGCTTCTGAAGCAAAACTTCAGGAATTGGAAGAGGAACTAGACAAGATCAAATGGGACATTGTAGGACTCAGTGAAGTTAGAAGAAAAGGTGAAGAGTTGGTGGAACTTAAAAGTGGACATTTGTTTTATTATAGAGGAACGGAAACTGGAAGAACAAGTGGTGTTGGCTTCTTAATCAACAAAAGAATTAAAGACTACCTTCTTGAAGTCGAAAGCACGTCAGATCGAGCAGCGAGGCTCGTTGTTCAACTAACCCAGCGATACCAACTTCAGATAGTACAGGTATATGCACCAACATCAAGCCATACCGACGAAGAGGTTGAAGAATTTTATGAAGAAATCAAAGAGTTACACACCAAAGGGAAACAACATATCAAGCTCATCATGGGGGATTTCAATGCAAGAATTGGACAACAGGAACAAGGAGAGACATCGGTTGGTAAATACGGATATGGGGAAAGGAATGAACGTGGCGATCAACTCATCGAATTTGCAGAAGCTGAAAACCTTAGCATCATGAATTCATTTTTTAAGAAGAAACCGCAAAGAAAATGGACATGGAAACACCCAAATGGGGGAACTAGTGAAATTGACTATATCCTGGCAAACAAGAAATCAATTATTGAAGATTGCAGCGTACTGAACAGATTTAATACTGGAAGTGATCATCGAATGGTGAGATGTAAAGTGCACTTAAATACTAAATTAGAACGACAGAAGCTCATTAGGAAACAAGTAAGTAAGAGGGTGGATTTAAAGAAATTAAAAGAAAATACCGAGGCATTCAAGTTGGAATTAAAAAATCGCTTTTCTGCACTGGAAGGACTTATTGATGAAAGTGATATCTCAGAAGCAAATGAAAACATTGTTAAGACAATAGTTGAAACTGCTGGGGAAATTGGTGGTGTAACCTGTAAAAAGCACAATAGCAAATTATCTGAGAAGACGAAACAGCTCATGAAAAGGCGAAGAGATATGAAGGTGGACAATCAAAATACCAGTTCCAGGATTGAGTACATAGAACTTTGTAAAACTCTGCGCAAAAGCATGAAAGAAGACATAAGAAAATTCAACTGTGAGTTAGTAAGGAAGGCCATTGAAAATAACAAGAGCCTTAGGGTTGTTAAAGGAAGTTTATCTGTTGGGAAGAAACACATCATTGCATTAAAAGGAGAGGATGGCACCGTAACAAGAAATAGGGAAGAAATACTTAGAAGAGTTGAAGAATTCTACAAAAATCTATACGAAAGTAACAGTGGATTAAACGAAGACTCTGAGATAGTCGAAGGAACAGCTCCTAAAATCTTAAAAGAAGAAGTTTCATTTGCAATAAAAAATATGAAGAAAGGAAGAGCCCCTGGTGATGATGGTATTACATTAGATATCCTAAAAGAAGCTGGAGAATATGTAGAAGACATACTTGCAAAATTCTTTACCAAATGTCTTAACAGCGGTAACATACCAAACCAATGGGATTCTGCAACAGTAATTCTTTTGCATAAAAAAGGTGATAAAGAGGATTTGAAAAATTACCGACCAATTAGCTTGTTACCTGCTATTTATAAAATCTTCACAAAAGTGCTAACACATCGCCTGCAGAAAAAATTAGATGCAGCTCAACCAAGAGAACAAGCTGGATTTCGAAGTGGATTCAGTACAGTGGACCATATTCAAGTATTAAGAGAATTAATTGAAAGAACACATGAATATGAACTTCCATTGTGTGTGGCATTTATTGACTATGAGAAGGCCTTTGACTCTATTAAAACATCAGCAGTCATCAACTCTTTAAGATCAACAGACATTGAGGATGTGTACATTGACATGGTGAAACGTGTGTATAAAAATGCAAGTGCAAAATTTCGGTTACATAAAGATACCAAAACTATCAAAATTGGTAAAGGTGTGAGGCAGGGAGATACCATTTCTCCAAAACTTTTTACTTCAGCTTTACAGATGATTTTTCAGCAGATAAATTGGAATAACAAGGGAATAAAAATAAATGGTGAATATTTAAATCATTTGCGGTTTGCTGATGACATTGTTATTTTTTCAACGAACCCATCAGAACTCCAAGACATGGTACAGGAGCTCTCAACTAGAAGTAAAGAAGTTGGACTCAAGATGAACCTACAAAAAACTAAGATCATGTTCAATAATTTCGTAGAGGAAACAAAAATACAAGTTGACAACATTGAGCTAGAAATTGCTGATTCATATATTTACCTTGGCCAGCTGATTTCAATGGATGGCAACATTATGAAAGAACTCAACAGACGTATTAAACTTGGCTGGAGTGCATTTGGAAGAAACAGTTTTATCCTGAAGGGGAAATTGCCTTTGTGTCTAAAAAGAAAGGTCTTCAACCAGTGTGTATTGCCAGTCCTCTCTTATGGATCAGAGACATGGAGTCTAACAGTTGGAGCAATACGAAAGTTACAGACAACGCAAAGGAGCATGGAGAGGTGCATGCTTGGAATAACTAGGAGAGATCGAAAAAGAAACACTTGGGTGAGAGAGCAAACTAGAGTAGAGGACATCATTGTTAAAGTAAAAGGGCTGAAATGGCGATGGGCTGGGCATATTGCAAGAAGAACTGATCAACGATGGACAACAGAAATTCTGAACTGGATTCCAAGAGACCACCGAAGACCTAGAAAACGTCCTCAAACTAGATGGGTGGATGAAATAAGAAAACAGGTTGGGGTGACGTGGAAGCGAATTGCTCAGGATAGACTTGTGTGGAAAGCATTTGGAGAGACCTTCATCCAGCAGTGGATAGATAATGGTTGAATATGATGATGATGATGATTATTGATTATATATATAGGGATAGTAAATTAAAATTTTTTATTTTAAGAAAATTCATCATTTTAATGCAACTAAAAATTAAATTCACATAATTTAATAATAATTCACTAAAAATAATTGAATTCACAAATACACATATAAGTAGGATATAAAAAAATATAAAAAATTAAAAAAATATATTGACTTATAGGATTACATGTTATTCATTTTAAAACTTTGCTTCAATTTTTAACCAAATTTTAAATTTCACAAAAAACCAAAATGATTTGGAAAAAATAAACCATCCAATTAATAATTTTAAATGACACATCAGGGATTCACTTGAGGAGCTACCACTGATACACAACTGCTATTTTTTTAAACACTTCAACATTTTTTTTTATCAACAGGCAGAAAGACAGCAAAGTCATTTTTATTTCAAATGTAATTTTTTAAAAGTGCATTGGTTGATACAAATAATGCATTTTATAATGGCATCTGATATGTGACCTTCAGCTCATGAATCAAAATTGAGGAAACATTCCTTCTGAGCAATGATATAAAGTGTTAAATTTACAGTTGCTAGCCTTTAGTTTGGTATTTTCAAAAATATAGATTCATACGTTGATACTAATTTTTGTATTATTATATAGTTAAATAACGCAGAATTTAGAATATCTAGGTGTGGACAAGATAAACCACCCCTATCAGGAGTTTGGATGTAACTATTTTCCTTATTTACATTCAAAACATCAAACGTTCCAAAATAATGTATGCTTTACCTGCTGAACACCTTTTCCTTCGTAAATATAAATAGCAACAATAACCAGCAATATTTTAATACAGGTATTTAAGAATTTACATTACATATATCAATACTTGCACCATAAAAATATAACCAAGCAACCAATTACATATGTCATTGTCATAAATATTACTAACTTTAGGAAGACATGATCCACCAGTTGGCACATTCCAAATTGTATTATAAGCATCAAAAACTTTTATATCAATAATACCACATTGACTCAATTTCAAACTTAATGGCAAATGATTTGAATATGCAATTTACTTTCAACTTTATATTGTCAAACTGAAATAGAATATATATATATATATATAACGGTTCTCTAAGGAGTCCGTTTGGAATTTACCAGTTAGCAAATATATAAAATTTTCTTCAGTTACACGATATCTAGTCAATTGAATTATTATAGAAGTAGTTTGCACAAATGTAGCACGGAGCCTGAATCACATTTTAATTTTTTCTAAGCCTTTAATAATATCAAAAACTTATTAAGAAAGACCAATCGCCCATCATCCGAAATGTTCGCAAGTGGCTTCACTTAATTATCGCATTTATGTTCACCTTTAAAGATAGTTTTCACACAATTTTCCACCATATATATATTGATGATTTCGGTACAATGTGCAGTTCCTTCAAAATTAGATAATGAATTTTTAGACCAACCTCTCTCAAACCTGCAAAATGCTGGGTTAAAAATAAATTTTACATTCTGACGTTCGAAGTTGGTTGTGTGCAAAGCTTTTAGGGTGAGCCCATGTTTATATTTTACAAGATCTCCAATTTCTGATTCATGTAATTTTTTCAAATTAAAAAATTGGGCAGTTTTGACCAAGGAAGTTTTAACAAAATTAAGGTAATACAAAGTTTAGTTAGAAGTTTTTTGATTCAACCAATTATTATATACGCATTTAAGTACATATACAGCATCGATAACATGAAACACTGGTCTAGACCAGGGATCGGTAATATTTTTGGGATATTGTACCAAAGCAATACCGTAGAATCATTCTGCATGCTAGTGGAATCACTAATCAAATTATGCTGCTTATTATCCATTATACTATGACTGTGTTACCTTCCACTTATTAATACAATTTAGGTAGATCTTTTGATATATTCCTAGTTCAGTAAAAGAATTACTTTTCTTATAAAAGGTTGGTTGGATATATGGTGCAAAGACAGCGCAAAGGCATTCAGTACCAAAAAAAGGAATTTTCTTAAAAATGTCCTTGTACATTTTGACATACAATCAACAGTTTAACAATACAAAATGCAAATAGTGCAATCCTTTTGCTGTATGAAACCGTATTCTCTAGTTCAAAGGTTTTGAAGTGAACAAATGCAAATCTTTTGCTATTTTATAGTAGACGTTTCGGCAAAATTAATTACTCAAAGCACTACTCTTATGAAGAGCAAATGTGAGTGATAGTGGAGAGGTTGAGACAGGAAGAAAAGAAAATTTTGGATGGGAATAGAATTAAGGACTATTCAAGGTGCAAGAAATCTGTCTGATCTCAAATTTATGGTTTTGCACACTTCCTTCACAAACATCTAACAACATTTCTCTTTAAGAGATGTGAAAATGAATTTTACCCAAAGACAAATAAAACAGTTTTTTTGAAGCAAAACGATCACACTCTAATGTTTGTTAAATCTCTTCACTTGCCACCGTATGTTGCCAACCTCTAGCCTAGACTGATCAGTTTGATTTCTGTACACAATACTTGACTTTTGTGAGATGTTAAATAAATACATGGTTTTCCAATTTGTTGCATTATTATCTGAGCAGACATGAATAATTTTAAAACCAATAGTTTCTAATTTAAAATAATTTTTTTGCAAAAAATCACGAAGCTCTTGGGCAGTTAATGTACGAATTGGCAAAATATGAATAATATTTTTTATATAGCGACAGCAAATTTTGCACCATAAAAAGATGTGCACTATTATAGCAGCTGTTTCAAAATTTACTCATTTCCCAACTATGCTTCAACCTTTATAAGTGAATTGGGATTTTAAATGCATGTCATCCATTAGTAAAATGGCAAAATGTTCAGAGGAAGATAACTGGGTGCTCGTGCACTATCCGTTCCCTAGTGAATTTCTTTGGAAGTGTTTCCAAAATGCATGGCAACAGTGACACTGACTTGCCACCATGTTGTTTACGTCATTTAAGAAAGGAGGTGCTAGCGTCACAAGCCCATCTACAACATTTAGCGACTTTTCCGACTCATTTTAAGAGGAGAGGATAAATCCTAAGGGACGGATTCTGCTGTGCCACCGATAACTGTTTAAATTTAGTGCATATATAGTTTAAGAAATTTTTTTTGTTCACATTCATCTATGGGGTTAATTTAAAATGAAGAACATAACCTTTTAATAGTGCTAGGATACGGAGAACTTGGGTATTCAAAACTGCTTAAAAACTTGCATGCATGTGGAGAAATCGAAAAGAGTAAACTGCTAAATGTCTAAACAACAGATATGTACACTTGTTTTCTAATTTTATCACCTGTTCTATTAAAAAAAAGGGCGTGCAGTTTTTCAGGCATTTTTATAATTAGGCTATCTAACAATTTAATACATAAATGGTACTTACACAATTGGTAACAGATATAGAAATTGTATCACTGTCTAAGTTGCTAAAGCTATCTACGATACTGCACTATTTGTTAAACTTTTTTACTTTTTGGCGATAAAAAATCGAATTCTATTTTTTTCAGTTCAGTTTCAGCAAAATAGTACAAAGATTCAAAACTGAATCTATTATAGTAGAATTTGTTATCGTGGAACTGGTCACAAGTTTAGGTTTAATGTTAACAATTTATAGTCTTTAAATATCACTGTCCATTTTGAAGATAAACTTGATAATTGTAACTTTTCCCGAAGTTCATCAATAGCTTTAAATTCTGCATAAAAGGTGTACTCTTCTATAGATGTCAAGCTCGCTCTCGCATAACTCTCTTCAAATACTGCATAACTGAACGTTGTCTCTCAGAATCTGGCAAAATTCAGGTATTTCATGTCGATGACATATACGGTGTACAGCTTTGGAGAATAGTAGAATATGCTCCTTATTTTAGACTTAGATATATGACACACTAATAAAACCTTTATGATTGTCGAAAACACATCAATTTCTCTCAAAATCCAGACGTCAGCGAAGTCTAGCACACAAACTTGGGCAAAAAAGTAAAAAAAAGGACTGTTTTCAGATTATGTTAAAATTGAGATATTGTGAAATACAAATTTAAACAATCGTCAAATAATAATAATTTCTAACATGCCTAGCTTGTTTAAAGAACATAAAAAGTCCTGCTATTTTAAAATATAAAAAAATAACATATTCAACTCCCTCGAAACGCATGGGCTTTGTGTAAAAAACTGGTACATGTATAAAACTTGCATTTATAATGTTTATAGGAGCAATTGTTACAATCCTATTTCGAAATTTCAAAACAATTGCAGTGATATGCATAGGCGTAGGCAGAAAGTTCATAAGGTGGTGTTATAGGCTAAATGAGAAGGGTTACAGAGCTACAACTCATATATTCAACAATTATTATATACAATATTATATGCAATTGTTATAGGAAAGTAAATAGTTGGTTAGCTAAGATTTAATGCCCTAATAATAATTAGGTTATGATGCCCAAAAACGATTATATTTTATAGCGCAACATGAAAAATTTTAAATTCACTTTTGAACAAGACATTTAGTATATAGAGTAGTTTATTTTATTCGTTAACTACATTCGCGAAGAGTATTAATATTTATTTGTGTAAAGCTGTAAAACTATAGCAATACAGATCTGCATGCATCAATAGATCGGCCCACGTGTGTCTGTATTTCGTTTTTCCCTGATGCAGAACTACGAAAGAAGTGGATGGATTCGAAGTAACCTAAAGTTCTAGGGTGAGTATCGTTCTTTCTAAACATGCCAGGATTATATATGTATACATTTCCTATTGCTAAGAGAGAGAGGGGGAAATTTAGTAAATATAGCATACATTCATATTAGATAAAACATTTTTTATTAACGTGACTTAAGTAATTTGAAAGAAATTTTTAAAATTGGCAAAATTTTCGGCTAAATTTAATTTCTATAAAAGTTATGTTCAATTATTTTGTATGTAGACGAGAGGAGGGGAGGGGGGTGTGATTATCATATACTGTTTGTTTTTAGGCGAATCAGAAAATTAACTTAAAACATATTGCAAACACAAATATATGAATACCTGAAGCTTGAATATTGTGTTTCGGAATGCTTCAAATTTTTTAAATTTTCATAACATTATATATATGATTGGATAAATATATATAGATATATCAACTAACATAAAAAACGTTTTTTTACAACTCTTCTTTCTTTTCATGTGTAAAAATATGTGAAAAAATTTAATATGAAAATGTATGGTCGTTAAAAGCATTTATATTTTAATTAGATTTATGTACTGAAACGTTAGTTAATAGATAAAAATTTAATATATCCGTATATGAAGGCTATCTCATAAGCAGGCATACATTGGTTTTATTTATTTATTTTTTTTTTTTTGGAAATACCGTTTGAAAATAAAAATGGTAGTTATTAAAGATTTCAGTTTTTAGCAACATGAAAACATAAGGATACGGATATTGTATGTTTGTTGTTATTAAAAATCTCATAAATGTACTTTTTTGTAAATCAAATTTAGTTGTTGAATCGGTATTGGAAGAATCTTGTGAAAGTTCATTTATAGAGAAATGTATATATACTTGTTCAAAAATTGGTCTCCATTCCTTTTGAAAAGTTTTTCTTAAACGATAGCAATCAGCGATACTTAGTCCGTCGATCGGAGTATCGATGCACTGTCTGCCCCTACCCCTACTCATGCCAACGCAGAAGTGGATACAGGGAGGAATTTTTGGGGAGAAAATGCAAAATACAGTACGACTCGCTTGTAACGAGCCCGCATTTAGCAAGTTTTCGGATGTACCTAAAAAAAATAATGGATTTTGTTTAGTGCAATGACTGAGCGCAATATAATTTAACTGCTTTTAGCGAACAAGCCTTTTTCAGACCAAAAAAATAAAACAAGAAATCAAACTTTTTGTAAAAATCCCGTCATTATATGCGGTTGATGGTGGTCATAATTTGTGCTCGTTATAAGCAATTTTCACCGCATTTTTATGGATTTGGGGGGCAACTGCTCCAAATTACCGCCTCATAGATTCGACACTGCGCTGAAATAAGATTTCAGTTCTTAAATAAGTTCTTAAATAATTTCAGTTCTGAAATAAGGTTTCAGTTTTTTGGTGCATGTAAGTCCTTGAAATAAAAATGTAATGTGTGATGCAAATTATAGTACTCATTTACATTTTTATTGTAATATTGCGCACTTATTTATAAGTTCGTTATACAGTGAAAATCGGTTATAACGACCTCCAAGGGACCGTGCAAATTCGGTCGTTATAAACGATATCCTTTTAAAATCATAGTACCCTATAGTAATTCACTCTATAGAGCTTTATATATTATTTTGACAGTAAAAAGTATTAAACATTTAGTTTTCACAATTAAATCGAAATATACTTAATTACAATGAATTTAATTTACGTTTATATTATATTTCGTTAAATATTTTCGTTAAAACCACACCAAATACATAGTACTTTCTTAGTTTTTTAAATTGAAAAAATTGTAGAAAATATGACTAAAGTATATAATGTAGAAAACAAATCTAATGAATAGTATTTATTATATTATACTAATGACTTCCGAACAGTGCCGGTTTAAGAGTTTTATGGGCTCTACGCTGAAAAAATAGAATGAGACCCTTAAGAATATGACCCTCGTGATATTCAATTAATAAATCACTTTTTAAGTTCACTATCTTTAATATTTAGGTTTAGCAGTAATAAAAATTTCTCAGACATTTGTAAATAAACAAGATTAGAATAACACTTAAATTTTAATAACTAACTTTAAATTTTAATAACTAATCCACGTGCAAGGGCGGACGCAGGGAAGTCACAGGGATCATGTCCTCCCCCCGAAAATATATTTTTTCACTGTAAAAAATTCCAACTTTCATGATAAATGAAGGGTGTTATTCCAAGACCATGGCAAATTCTGTCCTTGACCCCCCAAATGAAAGTCTGTGTCCGCCCCTGCCCACGTGGTTCTGTTTTATGATTTATGACTGTCAAGTCGCGTCGTTATATTCGATACGAGTTTCCCTGCTTAGAATCTTCGTAGACTACAAAATCGCTGTCGTTATAGCAGGTTTCGTCGTTATATACGATGTCGTTATAACCGATATATTTAGTGTGGAGTAGAATAGCAAATCAAACTTCTTGTAAAAATTCCGTCGTTATATGCGGTTGGTCGTTATAAACGATTTTCACTGTAATATTAAATGCTCATTTATAAACAGAGAGTAAGTGCAACAAATTATCGTATTTAAAATAGTTTTAATGTGCTATCAATAGCTATTTTGGTAGCCATATGCCACTACCATTAGAATCATATATCATCAGGGCCGTGCTTAGGGGGATGCAAGCTGGGCCGTCAAAAGTGTAGTGCAAATACCAAAAAATTAGCGGCCCCATTTCAATAGAGTATTTAGACAATTGACCTTTTGCGTGTGACGTCATACTTCCCATAATGCAGCTTCTAAGTGGTGGTCAAAATAAATACACGTGTTATTATTCAAATGCGTTAGAATCAATAGAATATGTACGTTTTCATGTTTATTGTGGTGGGGCATATGGCCACTGCAGAAACTCCTAGTAGTACAAAAAAAAAATAGAATTTTTTTTTTTGTGTGTTCTAATAGTATAAAAAAAGCGGCTTTGTTCGTTGAATTAGCTTTTCATTAATTCGTTATAATTATAATAATTGGAGTAATAATAAATTACAATGATTCGTATTTTATTTAATTTTTATCCCCTATTTTCAATTTAACTTCATTATCTGCTCTTTATTTTTACCTACAGCGTTTAGACTAGTAAAGGACTTTATGCTTTATGAAGGACGTAATGCTAAACCTAGGTAAATCTTTTTATCGTTGTGTTATGTCAAAATATTTTTAAGGGCCGCTAAAATCTTCTTTTCATAGGGCCTCTAAAATTTTCTTTGCCCTGGGCCGCTAACATCGCAAGCACGGCCCTGTATATCAGCGTATTAAAATTTACGTTGTAAGCAAATGGTTTGTAATAAATAAGAAAGGTGGATTTACTAGGATATATTTATTAAAAATAATAAAGTCGTTATAATTTAAAAATGGCACAGGTAGCTTTAAAGGGGCTCAGAAAAAAAAAAAAGGTTGAAAACCATTGATTAAAAAATAATTAAATATTTAATTGTGATTATGTGTATTTGTATCTTTTACTCACAGTGTGCCGTACATTCAAGTATTTCAGTTCTGTCAGGTTTTCACTTTGTGCTTATGTGCTAGTTTTATTATGGCTTGTATCTTATATAAGCACGTTTCAATTCCCCTCCTGTTAGAAAAATAGTCAAATCTCAAACCATCCCTCCCCCAAAGATGCTTACGTAATACTTCAGCGGCCCCTTATTTAACATTATTAGAAACAACGTAAAGTAGCAACAAGACATTGTCTGCGTAATTACAATTACGACAATCCAAAATTTCAAATTATTTAAAAATTAATATAACTACTAGAAAAGAAAATGAACTGACAGGGAATGAATGGGGTGGGGGCAAGATTGAGGAATAGGGAGAGAGAATTGTGTGCCGAGAATTAGAACAGAAAAAGCGAGAAAGAGTATGAAATATAGGGGGCGATAGGTATTTTACACTATTCAATTTGAATATTAAACATACGCATTGATTTATAATTAAAGACAACGTTAATTATGTATTTTTAGTGATATAATAAAAGAATAACGAATTAGCAAAATGTAATCTCAAAAGCAATCGTATAGCAGACTATGTTCGTTATGAAAAGAATGTGAAACTCACAAATAACGATAACTTGGGACTTTTGCGCGTGGCTAATGAGCACGGGTTGCAAAGCTTGTGCAACACCCAAGCCTTCCTGTCTGGTGGATATATTGACTGTGTCTCTAGCATTTCTACACATACCTATTTGCTTACCGGCTCGCTGATACTGCACAGCTGCAACACAGGCGGCCAGCAGATATGCTATTTCGAAGATCGAATCATTTATTGAAATGTTTGGGATGACTGCGATCATTTTTATGACATGTTTCAAGCTAAATGAACATATTCTAATAAAATAATAACAATAAAAACATTAACACAATTTCTTTTTCCTTGTAATGAAAAAATGTCATTCAACACTGCAACTTGAACCCCAGCCGCCACTGTCAAGCACCATGATGCTCCCTGAGGAGGGGCCCCAAAAATCGGGGCGTTTACGAAATGGGTCTATACGAACGTCGTCACAGGATTGCTGTTTGCTGAATATGCCAACATTTTGAATATGCCGATTTATAACCAGACTTCAATGGCATCGTAGCGTTCCTCTTCCGACGGGGTGGGGGGTGTATGATCTCCCGTTTGATATGAAATTGTGCCAAGGTTATCGTTACACATCAACCACATGTCTTTTTCCCTTGATAGGTGCCCTGCTCGTAGTGGCCTCCGTCCTTGTAACGTTTCCCTATTTTCCAGCTACTTTGTTGTTCATATGATCATTGTGGTTATTAACTATTATATTCGTGATTTCCGGTTTAACTCTCTTTGCAATGTTTTCGTCACTTACTTTATCCGTGTTTCAATACATCACTTTCAAACTCGGTTAACGTGTTTCAAATATTTTCCCTTTTATACTTGGAGCAGATAAGCATCGGGATTCTCCACGAGTTCCGACCCGCTTTTTAATAATGCGTATTATCCCCCCTAAGAACTTGACCGGATTTGATGGTTTTGAAATCAGTGCTTTTAGTACGAAATGAGGGAAGTGATACTCGGGCAACATGTCCACAAACAATGTTCCCGTCGCAGGCCCAATTTCACTTTTCCCATAAAGGGAATCAGGACTGTAGCGGACAAATTAACAAATCCTAAAAGAAACGCCCTTAGGACCCATTACTGGCCTAGCTATCAGATACGAGGGCAGTAGGATCCGCTTATAGTGAGCCCGCTTGTAACGAGTGCCCGAAGTTGGCGAGGGGAATAATGATTTTTGTTTGGTATAATCAGGGCCGTTTCTACCATTAGGCCAGAGTAGGCGACCGCCTAGGGCGGCAAAATGGCGTAAAAAATTAATTTTAAATCAAACAAAGAAAAAATTGAGCAAATGAGGAGAAAAAAAAAATGGAAAAAATTAAACCATCGAATTGTTTTCAAAAGCATACGAAACAATTAGTTAATAAGTCTTTACATTGACGAATGTAAAAATATTTGACATGTTTCATTGTTTAATTTTGCACACAAATTCTTTTATATCTCACACATTTAAGTCTTCTAACTCTGATAATAATACAACGTCGTGTTTTGAAATATTACTCCCTCAATATCTCAGTTTTCAAAAATATATACCAACGCCTATGTTATGGCGTGATTAGATGGTGAAACGTTCAAAAGAAAACAAGTATTTCTGCGTTCGGTGGGACCTGAACCCACGACCTGGTTCAGCACCTGGGTTCAGGTCCCACCGAAGGCAGAAATATTTATTTTCTTTCGAACGTTTCACCATCTAGCCACGTCACAACATCGGCGCTGGTAACAACACTACGCCAATTTATTTGATTTAATCTGCATGGTGTTCGATTTATATAAATAAACGTAAATTT
>QLNU02013827.1:7567-20393 GCA_006491805.2 Dysdera silvatica
CTTTTTGGTAGCAAATTTTCTCTCACTGTGGTTACATTTTCCCCAGAATCGATAAGAGCTATACATTCTTTTCCATTAATTAAAATTTTTACTCGTTTTAATTCAATGCCTGTAAGTTGGTTTGTTGTGCGGATTTCTGCTCTAGCGATAATTGGATCTGACCTTGCGCTACTTTTTCCTTCGGTTAGAGAGTGTGTGTCTACCCTTTTAGGAATGGTTTTCGATCTCACCAGACAAGTATTATATGGATGACCGGACCTTTTGCAAAAAGTACAAAATTTGGAGTTCCAGTTTGGTCGGGAATTTCCCGAAGGTTGCCATTGTTGTCTAAAACGGTTATCATCGCTCGTTCGTGTATTATATTGTTTATTTTGAAATGGGGGCGATTTGTTTCTTTCAGTATTTATAACGTTTGTATTTCTCCATTTGTTAAAATTCCCATAAGGAGTCTGAGGTTTTGTCTCTTCCACTCTCCCTCTCGCCGAATCGTAGTGTGGTCGATAGTTAAATGGCATTTTACCTTTCCCCTTTTGAGTTGTCTCGAATGTCTGGGCCTATTTAGAAATTTCTTTGGACTTAAAATTCTTAGTACCCTCTTGTAAATGTATATAATTTCTGCATTCCTCGCTTAAAGAATCTCGCAACTTGTCCGCGACAATTATATCTTGTAACTCCTGTAAATTTGTAACCTCTCTTGACACTTCGTAATAACTCCACATACATTTTAACCGTGATAAATACATGGGAAATGATTCATCTCGTCCCCTTTGTGCGTTCAAAAATCTCTTCTTTTATTCTAAGGGAGTAAGGTGTGATAATTCGAGTAATTTTTCCTTTATTTTCTCGTAGTCGTTTAGTTCCTCAGCCGTTAATTGTGATATAACGTATTGACCCTTTCCTCCTAATTTCGGAAAAATTACCATTGCTCTCCTATCGTATGGTACGCCTGCATGCTCAAATATTTTTTCCGCATTCATAAAATATTCGGGATATCTCTCGACCTCGATCGGTAAATCTGAAAGTGTACTTCGAACCGAATTAATCTGATCCATCCTAAACCTAGGTTCTCCCGTTCCTCCTCTGTTCTCATCTGAACCAAAATTCATATTCATCTGGAGCTGAATTTCTAATTTCCTTATTTCTGCCTCAGCTTTAATTCTTTCCATCTCAGCTTTATTTCTTTCCATCTCAGCTTTATTTCTTTCCATCTCAGCTTTATTTCTTTCCATCTCAGCTTTATTTTTTTCCCTATCTCTTTCTATTTCTGCCATTTTTATTTTATACTGACCTTTAATTTCAAACCTTCTTAAATCCTCTTGGTTTCCTCTACTCGAACTACTTAAGACGTTGAGTGTAAATCATCGACATCGTAATATGGGTTTCTTTCCCGGCTCTCTAACGCTTCATCTGGAGCATCTAGTATTTGTCCGACCGCTACCCCTTCAATTACCCTCTCTACATTCGAAGTTTCTTCGCGTGCACGCGTATTCATTGACCTCGTATTCATTGTAACTTATTTCTTTCTATCTCCCTTTTTTCAATTCTCAAATCTAATCTTTGCTAATATTTACTACACGTTTAAATTGAATTTCCTGTTTTCCTCTTCTTACACAACTATCTCTTAATTATTCAACTACATAGCATGCAACATTCCAAATTTCCTTACTATATCGTATATATATCATTCACCATATATCAAATCACATATATCGCACTTACTATCTTATATATAATATCATATCCCATATATTATATCCCATATATCGTTTTTCATATCTCAAATTCCATATATCATATCTCAAAATTCATGTATTATTTCACATTTCAAAATTCATATATTTCATATTTCAAAATTCATATATTTCATATTTCAAAATCCATATATCATTTCATATTTCAAAATTCATATATCACATCCTATTTTCCATATTTCGAATCCCACTTTTCATATTTCGTATCCCACTTCTGACACCAAAAATGTCCTATCTTCCCTTTAAAGATAGGTGGGTTCTTTCATTCCCACTTAAACAGTTCCTTGAGCGGAATATAAATGTAAAGTACTTACATTTTTGTGGGCTGTCCACCATCATAATTAACTTCATGGCGATGAGATTCATTTTATCCATTGTTAAGTTGAGAGGAATACGCACCTTTTAAACACCAATTCTTTATTCACATGAATTAAAGGGTTATACAGATATTTCATTTAATAACGTAAGAGGTCATTTCGAGCTATGCCCGGCCGCGCTTACAGTCAGTTCCAGACAAGATTCAAAGGCATTCTCCTTGAGTTTGCTGTATGTTTCTCATTTATAGTTTTGATACATCCGAAACTTTATCCAATGGGACTATTGGAATTTTAACCAATGGGAAGAGATGTTACGGGAGCCAATGAAATCATTTATAGATCCATATGGACCATATACGTCGTAAGTTGAATGCCATTGTTATTACATATTGAGCGCGCGTACAAGACTTTCAAGCTAGCTGCTATTATATATTTAAATACATTGAAAAAAACGAAATATTTAATAATATTGAATCTTAATTAATTTAATTTGGTTTAAGGGCTTTAATTTTATTTAGAGCACTTGCTTAGTTATTTGCCATATATTATGGTTATTTGCGTTTAATGGCGTAAAGAGGTCATGCTTAGAGATGTGGGTGAGAAAATTTTCGGAAATGGGAAATGTTCCGGCCTTGAAATTCCAAAAATGCACTTAAAAAAAAGAAAATGCCCTTACTTCTCCCTTTCAATGTGTGCATGTATAATTTTAAAAGTTTAAACATAAAAAAGCATATTAGATACACACTAATCGGTCATTCATAACGTAATAATACCCCCCCCCCTCTCCTGACTACATAAAACGAAATCCATTGCGAACATAAGCTTTTCTTTTCCCAACTTAATAAAATATATCTTATATTTTCACTCTGATAGAATATTTAAAGTTACCAAACATTTTTAGCTGATGCCCCCTGCTAATTTTTGCGATATCGCAGGGTTTCATGCCCTCTTACTACTTTGAAATAATGCTGGCAGGTATATGAATCTAAAAAAAGCTAATTTTTACACGTAAAAATATTATGTGCAAAATATTACTAAATAGTTTACAAATAAATATAATTTAGAAAGGACCTACTGAAAAAAAAAAAAAAAAGATTCAATATATCACATAGGTTTACTTTTTCATTAATAAGTTTAGGAATTCACATTTTTTAGTTTTGAATTTTATTTGTGTGTTTGGTATAGTATATTTTCATGTTCGTTAAACTAACAGTTTCAAAAGTGCCAAATATAAGTTACTGGTATTATCATATTAATTATCAACCTTTGAGCGAACTATTATGTAGTTACAGGTTAAAATAATAGTTACTAAGAAGTAACAATAACGAGTTTAACCAACATTATTATTACGACATTTTCTGAGGACCGGTATTTCTTTCTGAGTGGATAAATATAGGGCCAGGGATCACAGTTTGAGTCATGGTATAGCACATAAAACAAACGTCATTTAATACACTCTAAAAAAAAAAAAAAATCGACGCACCAAGAAGTTGTCCGACTGTAATGAAATTTCGTATGCAAAGACATTTTGACCGAACATGCAAATGATTAAAATTTGGTGTCCAATGAATGAATAGCGGGAACTCCAGCGCATCGGAACTGCGCATTCAGCAGGTGTATATAAGGAGCGATTCTCAATATGTGGTCAAAATTTCTGTTGCATTTTGACTGCGGATATCTTACGTCGACTGTAACAATGCCTCGCCGAAAGATTCGTGCTCATTACGAGCATATGTCAGAGTTTGAAAGAGGCTGGTTGGACGAATCGAAGAATCGCTGGACATGTGGGTCGAAGCGATGCGACGATTGGACGGTGCTAACAAGAGTGGGTCAACAACGGCAGATGTCAGCGGTCGACCTAGGGCCACAACAGAACGGGAAGACAGAGCGATTATCGCAGCACCGGATTCGTCGTTATCAACTATCCAACGTGTGGCCCGCACACATGTGTCCAACATGACCCTCTGCAGACGACTGAGAGAGCGGAATTTATGCTCGCGTCAACCGATACGCCGCTTACCTCTCACGCCTTTACACCGTCAAGTCCGATTACAGTGGTGCCGGGCTCGATCAACTTGGAACTGCGCTGACTGGGGACGTATAGTCTTTAGTGACGAGTCCCGTTTCCAACTGTGTCCTGACGACAACCGCACACGAGACGTCCAGGGCAGCGTGGGGATCCTGCCCTTACTATTGCACGCCACACATGCCCACAACAGGGCGTTATGGTCAGGGGGTGCCATCTCCTTTGATAGCCGGACCCCTTTGGTGGTCATTTCTGGCACACTTACAGCACAGCGGTACGTAGACGACATTCTACGACCGGTTGTGTTACCGTTCCTTTTGCGACACCCTGGACTTACGTTTCAACAAGACAATGCCCGGCCGCACACGGCACGTGTTGCTATGAATTGTCTTCAAGCTTGCCCAACACTTCCTTGGCAAGCTAGGTCTCCTGATCTCTCTGTCCCATAGAGAACATTTGGGACCCTATGGGAAGGCGATTGCAACCATCCCGGAATGTTGACGATTTATTATGACAGTCGGGGACAATTTGGCAAGAAATTCCGCAGGACACCATCCGGGATCTTTATCAGTCTATGCCACGCCGGGTGACAGCTTGCATCCAGGCCAGAGGTGGACCAACGCCTTATTGACTTCCTCCCTTTGTAACGGTCAAACTCTGCAATAAATCATTCAATTGTTCTGAAATTTTAATGATTTCTTTTTCTATGTATGTTCTTTACGTCCACCAATTTTTATCATAATCCGACAATTCCCTCTTGGTGCGTCGATTTTTTTTGTTATAGGGTGTATGTAATATTACATTTACACCAGATATTTTGTAATTGAAGTGCTGGAAAATTTTTCATATCACAATTTTCAGGAAAACACACATCACTAGTCATGCTGTACTGGGCCATACAGTTTTCCGAGGAATCCGAACCTCTTAAGACCTAGGGAACCAAACCCCGGACTACAGTGAGCAGTTGGACATTATAATGCATTCTTTATTTGGTACTATTAGGAATCAAACCCAGGTTAATGGAACATTAGGCAAATGCGTTACCACTGCATTTCTGCAGGGCTCTGGAACAACTAACCGGCGCTAGTACACGATTCGTCCTGCAGTGCTTTTTAGTGGGAACCGTTTCTAACATGAATGGCAACAGTGTCACTGACTTGTCGTTATGTTGGTTACGCCATGTTACAAGGCCCAATCTCCTCGTCTCTTCCTCCACCTTCCTTGGTTCGGCAGATTTAAAAAAAGGACGTACTAACCTTCATTAATTTTCTTGGTCGGACATATGTGGTGGGAATGTTGCTTTTATGGCACTTCTTGTCCATATACAAATGCATCACAGACAACACCTCAATCATACTTAAGTTGTTTTCATGGAACCAAAAATCCTTTCGCACAAACCTAGCCATATTATGTGCATTTTCACCCCTTTTCTTATATCGCCAGTGAAAGGCGTCATCCACGTTAGGCCTAGCGTGTCCTTGGAAGACAATGGGCGTGTTATATAACTCCACCCACAGCGACTTTTCAACTTTTTTTTCAGAGGAAATTTGCACTGCGGGACAAATTTTGTACTGTCACCAACTAGCCTTTAAATCATCTTGGAAATACAAGGAAAGACTGAGCCAATAGAAAAGTAAAGCTTTGTTAACAAAAATCATAAATGTGGAGAAATACATACCATGCAGTGAACAGCTGACAAATCATACATAGTGTCCGATTCTTTGAAAAATACTTATTAACCATGGGGTAAGACTGACGATCTAAATGGTCCTCTTTGTTTATTTTCCTAAAAAATAAATTGATGACAGCTGGTATGTCAAGTTTCGTGATTTACATACAGTGGAAGTCAATTATAATGAACACAGGCATAACGAATGAAAATGATTTCTATTAGTTTAATTTCATGTACATTAGGAATTTTAAATTAGGATTAGAATTTTAATTATGAATTTTATTTCATGTACATTTGTATCACGGATACAATGAATTGATTTGTTTTGCTCCATAATTTCATTTTTATCCTTATACATATAAAGGGATTTCAGGTTGATGGTTTGCTTTAAAAATAATGCTTTTACTACCAAAAGCTTATGAAGTAAACTAAGATTTTAGTAGCATCAAAATTGTTCTTTCACTGAAAGTGGAACACATTCTTACTGTTATTCTGCTGTCCTAAGAAATAGAAAGCTTTCATATAACGATCAAGATAAAGTAGTACAAGTGCATTAGCCATTTCCAAACTTTAAAAATAATAGTAATTGTTTAAGTACAGGGGGATTCAAATTAAACGGGAGGTGTTTAGACCTACCTGTGGGAATTTCGACAAAAATTTTGTATACATACTTTCCTGACTACCAGGATTTGATTTCTGAGGGGGAGGGGATGCATATTTTGACTGCTAAGGGAGAAAATAATGCTAAGATGCAGGTAATCTGCATATATAGCTGAATGTACTTAACAACTATAGTCAAGATAAGAGTTAATGTACATTAACATGTGGAAATGAGATTAATAACTTATCGACAACAAGCTAGATTTAATGTTAAATTAATAACAAATATCATTACAAAACAGATTTGTGCAATAACTTTACACACTATTAGCACAGATACAGCTCAACATGTTATCCATCCCTTCTACACGGTGATTAGCAGACATGGTTTGTACACATTCCTTTATAATAAAGTGAAGGATTTAAAAAAAAAAAAAAGAAAAAAATTAAGGACCTACCAGCAAATAGGAGTCAAATGAATTAAAGATCTAATGTATGCAACAGACTTCACTTTTATATCAATTTAAGAATAAAATAGAAGTGCGTTAAGGCACAACATAATCGAAGAACATAATTATGAATGATCGTTGGAATTCTACTTGTTTTCCACCCCTTCAGTAAAAATTCTTTGGAGTCACCTTACCCCTTATTTTGCAGCATACTTCCTTTTTTTAGCAGAAATTCATAATAAACATACAAGTAGACGTGATACAGAATTATAGACCGCAGTTCCATACACAGAGTTTCTCCATATGCTGATCACAGGCAGAATATGAAATAATGTAAGTCTAATCAAAAGGCACCTTTGTAAAGACATTAAATCCAGAGATTTAATCTCCATAGAATTTATTCCAATGTTTCTTCTTGGATGGATGGCTTAACGTTGAAAGCCAGGAAGTTTATGTAGCCTTTCTAAAAACGGTTGGGATAGCGCTATGTGTGCACACAGAGTTCCCTTCGATAGTTTTAATATTTATATATATACAGAGTAAAACCTAATAATATATGGAGATCAATAAGTCATAATGGAGATCTAATTAATATATACAGTGCTAATCAATTATTGAAGATTGCAGTGTACTGAACAGATTTAATACTGAAAATAATCATCGAATGGTGAGATGTAAAGTGCACTTAAATACTAAATTAGAAAGACAGAAGCTCATTAGGAAACAAGTAAGTAAGAGGGTGGATCTAATGAAACTGAAAGTAAATACCGAGGCATTCAAGTTGGAATTAAAAAATCGCTTTTCTGCACTGGAAGGACTTATTGATGAAAGTGATATCTCAGAAGCAAATGAAAACATTGTTAAGACAATAGTTGAAACTGCTGGGGAAATTGGTGGTGTAACCTGTAAAAAGCACAATAGCAAATTATCTGAGAAGACGAAACAGCTCATGAAAAGGCGAAGAGATATGAAGGTGGACAATCGAAATACCAGTTCCAGGATTGAGTACATAGAACTTTGTAAAACTCTGCGCAAAAGCATGAAAGAAGACATAAGAAAATTCAACTGTGAGCTAGTAAGGAAAGCCATTGAAAATAACAAGAGCCTTAGGGTTGTTAAAGGAAGTTTATCTGTTGGGAAGAAACACATCATTGCATTAAAAGGAGAGGATGGCACCGTAACAAGAAATAGGGAAGAAATACTTAGAAGAGTTGAAGAATTCTACAAAAAACTATATGAAAGTAACAGTGGATTAAACGAAGACTCTGAGATAGTCGAAGGAACAGCTCCTAAAATCTTAAAAGAAGAAGTTTCATTTGCAATAAAAAGTATGAAGAAAGGAAGAGCCCCTGGTGATGATGGTATTACATTAGATATCCTAAAAGAAGCTGGAGAATATGTAGAAGACATACTTGCAAAATTCTTTACCAAATGTCTTAACAGCGGTAACATACCAAACCAATGGGATTCTGCAACAGTAATTCTTTTGCATAAAAAAGGTGATAAAGAGGATTTGAAAAATTACCGACCAATTAGCTTGTTACCTGCTATTTATAAAATCTTCACAAAAGTGCTAACACATCGCCTGCAGAAAAAATTAGATGCAGCTCAACCAAGAGAACAAGCTGGATTTCGAAGTGGATTCAGTACAGTGGACCATATTCAAGTATTAAGAGAATTAATTGAAAGAACACATGAATATGAACTTCCATTGTGTGTTGCATTTATTGACTATGAGAAGGCCTTTGACTCTATAAAAACATCAGCAGTCATCAACTCTTTAAGATCAACAGACATTGAGGATGTGTACATTGACATGGTGAAACGTGTGTATAAAAATGCAAGTGCAAAATTTCGGTTACATAAAGATACCAAAACTATCAAAATTGGTAAAGGTGTGAGGCAGGGAGATACCATTTCTCCAAAACTTTTTACTTCAGCTTTACAGATGATTTTTCAGCTGATAAATTGGAATAACAAGGGAATAAAAATAAATGGTGAATATTTAAATCATCTGCGGTTTGCTGATGACATTGTTATTTTTTCAACGGACCCATTAGAACTCCAAGACATGGTACAAGAGCTCTCAACTAGAAGTGAAGAAGTTGGACTCAAGATGAACCTACAAAAAACTAAGATCATGTTCAATAATTTTGTAGAGGAAACAAAAATACAAGTTGACAACACTGAGCTAGAAATTGCTGATTCATATATTTACCTTGGCCAGCTGATTTCAATGGATGGCAACATTATGAAAGAACTCAACAGACGTATTAAACTTGGCTGGAGTGCATTTGGAAGAAACAGTTTTATCCTGAAGGGGAAATTGCCTTTGTGTCTAAAAAGAAAGGTCTTCAACCAGTGTGTATTGCCAGTCCTCTCTTATGGATCAGAGACATGGAGTCTAACAGTTGGAGCAATACGAAAGTTACAGACAACGCAAAGGAGCATGGAGAGGTGCATGCTTGGAATAACTAGGAGAGATCGAAAAAGAAACACTTGGGTGAGAGAGCAAACTAGAGTAGAGGACATCATTGTTAAAGTAAAAGGGCTGAAATGGCGATGGGCTGGGCATATTGCAAGAAGAACTGATCAACGATGGACAACAGAAATTCTGAACTGGATTCCAAGAGACCACCGAAGACCTAGAAAACGTCCTCAAACTAGATGGGTGGATGAAATAAGAAAACAGGTTGGGGTGACGTGGAAACGAATGGCCCAGGATAGACTTGTGTGGAAAGCATTTGGAGAGACCTTCATCCAGCAGTGGATAGATAATGGTTGAATATGATGATGATGATGATATATATAAAAAACATTTTCGCAAAATTGCCAATCCGCAGTATGGTGAAAAAAGTTTCTTGTCATTCAGAAAATGGAAATAAAACGAATCACTGTGTTGAATATATCATACAAAATCAATATAATGGGCACAGCTTTTGAATCCATATGTTTTAATATAACTTCTAAAATACCGAAGGTCTTTAGGTTTATGAATAGCTTCTGCATAATACTGGAACTATTGGAGATTAAAATAATTATTTTCCAGTATTATGTAAGCTTCTTCGAAGAGGGCTAAAAGCCTTCGAGAAAACGTTTTAAAGCTATATTAAAACATAGAGTTCAAAAACTGTGCCCATTGTGTTATTTTACCAAGTTTTGTGATTCAGAAAACGCTAAGCCCGATTGGCCAGGAATCTCAGCAGACTGCAGCCAAATGGAGTCGTTGTGACCTATACAAGGTTAAAGTTTGGCCTAACGGGACTGTGCAAGCCTGTTCTCTATGCTTGGGCCTACAAACTTTTAAAACGTGAGCAAGCCTGCTCTGTATGCATGGGCCTAGACACTTTTGGGACAATTCAGCATAGGCCGAAACTCTAAACCAGAGATCTTCACAGATCTGTTTCTTTAGGCCCAGCCCAATAGCCTGAACGATACAATCCACAGGCTCCAGCCTGTGTAGGACTCTACACCCTGTTAAATCTACCATTAATCAAAACTATTATTACAATCATTAAAAAATCAAAACTAATACAGTGAAATCCCTCTTAACAGACACCCCGCTTTTACGGTCAGATAAAATTTCCATGGCAGAAACTGACTTACGATAATGTATTTCAAACCCCTGTTCAGCGGTCACCCACAGATACTGTTTTTATGATTCATTCTGTTAAGACTCGAATTCCAGTACGGACAAAATACATTTTAGCTTCCACCTTTAAAGTGTTTCTTACAACAGGAAACTGAGGATAAATAGGATAATAGCTATGGAGCGTTTCCCCTCCCAATAACAAAGAGTTGCCATTGACTTGGATTCGTCCATTCAAATAACTAATGCTCCCCAACAAAACCAATACACAATTATCAACATTAAACTATCACAGTTCAAATTTATTATTATCGTTTGGTTGATTACCATGCAGGTTCCGTAAGCATAATGACGGAAAAATAGTGGATTTAATCTAACAATTAAAAATATATTTCGAAGGAGGACTGGTGAGTAAAACCCACTAAACAGCTATTGATCATTCTTCCCCCAAGCGGTAGCGTAGCTAAGGAGAGGCAAGGGGATGGTCACCCCAGGTGTCACAATTCTGGGAGGGGGAGTGGCAATGACAGTCACTAACCCTGGGCAGCAAAATATTTAGCTACGACACTACCTCCCAAAGGCAAATAAACTTTAGTATTTAATGTTTTGTTGTAAATTTACTTGTTATATTCAACAAATGCTTACGTTCTTTGTCTTAAGCTTGTCTCATGTGCTCAAAAGTGTATAAGTTTCGAAAGGAAATATTTGAATGATTGAAATGTAATATTTCAGACACTACAGAATGATACCTTTCATGGCCAATTTTTCTGTCTGGTGAGTGACCGTTAATAAGGGGCTTCACTGTATCACAATTATTAATAGCAACTAATTATCATAAACATATGGCCAATAATCGCTGTTTTATGATCGATTACAACTAATATATGATCCCAGCAATCCCAATTGTAAGATCAGTAAACATAGCTAATGTTGTACCAAGTCCTACAGTTTTCTCACGAATCCAAACCTCTATTGTCTAAAAAACCAAACCCAGAACTAGAATGTAGCACATGTTTTACAATGCTATTAGAATGGAATCTGGATTAATGACACAATAGGTATACGTGCTACCTCTATACCACTATAAGGCTAATCACGAAATTTAACAAATTTTAAAATTTGGCATTAATTAATAAAATTAATGTTCTCTTAGTATTGAAATTAAGCTTTTTTCACCAGATCCATAACGAGAAGGTATTATTACAATTTACGTTATCAAATCACAATCGGAATTTAGAAATCCACATGAAAATATACTAGGATTACCTGACTTCAGTAAAAACAAACAAATGTTCACAATCTCCTTGATGGCGGTACACATATGGATAGCCAAGTTGTATAGTCAAATCAATAAACTGCGTTCCTTCCATTAACTGGGCAGTAAATGGACCAATATCGTGGGCTTTTTCAGCCCATTCCCTTATCACTCTATAAAAAACACAATAAGGCATTAATTAGTAAAAATTTGTTAATTACATATAGGCAACTTTAATCATGGTAAACTCATTCTCTACAGGTTAAAACAAGTTCCATAGTCATGTAGTTGTAACAAGTTTTATGGATTTGCGATATAAGTTTGTTTGATATAACGATTCACAGATTGGTTAGAGATAATTTTGTCAAAGAAAAAACATGAGCACATTTTTGTTGTCTATATCAATGGTAAAAATCAGCTGAAATAGGCTTCAGCCTAACTTAGCCTATTTCACAACGGCTACCAGACTGCTTTTTACAAGAAACTACGAAAATAGGCACCACTTTTATTATATATATAAAAAAGGACCAATAAGGACCAGATTTTTTAAAAAAAGAACAAAAACATGCTAGAGTGATTTGCACACAACTTTTTTTTTTTCCCAAATAATCGTCATTCAAAAATTAAATATAGTTCCTCGATATCCTTTTTCAGAATTTTTAAAATATTGGTCCTTTTTCATACAGAACAATTATATTTTACACTACACCTCCCCTTTGTAAACATATGAATATTGCACATTATTTATACTTAACTAATTTCGTATTAAGTGTCCATTAAATATGAAAAAAGGGTCCAAATGATTAAAAAAAAAAAAAATATTAATATGGGCTTGAGGTGAAAATACAGACTTAAGTAAAAAACTGATCAACTGGGAGCCCTGCTATTGGTAAATCCGCCACAGACTGTTGGCGGTTTATTTCTCTTGGAGACTGTTTTCATTGCTAAAATGGCCCCAAATACACAACTTCTTTTTGACAAAAGAAAACTGTATTTTTAGTGCAGTTTGATGTAAACGATCGAGCTTTTGTAGCAGGATGTAGCAACAAATAGAAATTGCAGCAGTTCGGCATGATTGCAATAGATTTTCCAAATACTGCTATATAAATATTAAATATCACCAAAACATAGTTATTTATCTTCATACTGTAGAACAATGGTTCTAAC
>QLNU02013827.1:20493-34641 GCA_006491805.2 Dysdera silvatica
CTAATTGTTCAGTGTTAGTCATTACATATAAGACATTTAATTTTACATTACTTTTAGAGCGAAGTTTAAAGAAATTTTAGAGAGCACTAATTATATATATTTAAGTCAATAAACATTTTTTATACATAACGCACATAGCAATATACAACTCAAAGTGAAATACCTACAAATGTAGATTTCGATGAAAATCAAAGTATTTACAAAATTATATAACAAACTTTTATTCTATTATGTAGAAAGACAAATGTGGGAACATATTTTCAAAAATTATCAAAAAGTAGATGGATTTCCCCTTTCTTTGCAAAATAGGACACAAACTCAAGTATGCATTGAGTAAAAAAATTATAGAATGTAAGTTTCATCAAGAGGCGTCTGGGCAATATAGTTCAAATTCCGAACCCTTTTAGTTTTCTCCACAGTATCCATTATAAGAGCGGCATACTGGGTTCAGCATTCAACTGTTGAAGCATGTTTTAAAGGTGTCTGAACATGTGAAGCAATTGCCAATGATCTCTAAATGCCCGAGTTTCTAATCAGTCATAACAGAGTTTTTACTACAGTTGCTTATCCCATAGTTATAACTTTAATACTGCTTCTATGGTAACTGTACACTACAGATGAGATTCTTGAAAGTTTAACGAACTTCTCAACGAATAATCATTTTTGACACATACATTATTACCTCAAACTAGAGTTCTATATATATATATAGAAGAAAAAGAGTCATCGCCCTGATCCAGAGTGAAATTGGGGACTCTTCATATGAATATTACTGTCACAGGGACATATCACACAGTGGGGCAAATCGCAATTTAGGACGGCAAAAGCTGAAAATCCAAGGTCAGATTTGACAGTTGAAAATGTGATATGTAAACACAAGTATTTTCCTGCAATGAAAATAAAATTTACTTCTCTTTCACACACACAAGGATTACAAGTAAGTAATAGAACTTTGCATTTTGATGTCCCTGTCAACGATAATTGCATAAAAAAAATTATGTGTTATTTGAGGATTCGAAAAGACTTCAGTTGATTAAAAAAAAAATCACGATGAATGCACCCCACCAAAGGTATTATATACATACATGTGTGTTTTAATTTTTACTAAAACCACTCTTAAAAAAATTCGATTTTTTAAGTTTAGCTCAAGTATGGGAAAAAAAACACCACCACCAAAATCGGAAATCAAACACAGGTATCATGTGAAAAATGGGCAAGAATCCCCACTCCCATAAAGCTGATATTTTTAAAAAATTAAGCAATATATATATCATCATCATCATATTCAACCATTATCTATCCACTGCTGGATGAAGGTCTCTCCAAATGCTTTCCACACAAGTCTATCCTGAGCAATTCGCTTCCACGTCACCCCAACCTGTTTTCTTATTTCATCCACCCATCTAGTTTGAGGACATTTTCAAGGACTTCGGTGGTCTCTTGGAATCCAGTTCAGAATTTCTGTTGTCCATCTGCCATTTCAGCCCTTTTACTTTAACAATGATATCCTCTACTCTAGTTTGCTCTCTCACCCAAGTGTTTCTTTTTCGATCTCTCCTAGTTATTCCAAGCATGCACCTCTCCATGCTCCTTTGCGTTGTCTGTAACTTTCGTATTGCTCCAACTGTTAGACTCCATGTCTCTGATCCATAAGAGAGGACTGGCAATACACACTGGTTGAAGACCTTTCTTTTTAGACACAAAGGCAATTTCCCCTTCAGGATAAAACTGTTTCTTCCAAATGCACTCCAGCCAAGTTTAATACATCTGTTGAGTTCTTTCATAATGTTGCCATCCATTGAAATCAGCTGGCCAAGGTAAATATATGAATCAGCAATTTCTAGCTCAATGTTGTCAACTTGTATTTTTGTTTCCTCTACGAAATTATTGAACATGATCTTAGTTTTTTGTAGGTTCATCTTGAGTCCAACTTCTTTACTTCTAGTTGAGAGCTCCTGTACCATGTCTTGGAGTTCTGATGGGTTCGTTGAAAAAATAACAATGTCATCAGCAAACCGCAAATGATTTAAATATTCACCATTTATTTTTATTCCCTTGTTATTCCAATTTATCTGCTGAAAAATCATCTGTAAAGCTGAAGTAAAAAGTTTTGGAGAAATGGTATCTCCCTGCCTCACACCTTTGCCAAGTTTGATAGTTTTGGTATCTTTATGTAACCGAAATTTTGCACTTGCATTTTTATACACACGTTTCAATATGTCAATGTACACATCCTCGATGTCTGTTGATCTTAAAGAGTTGATGACTGCTGATGTTTTAATAGAGTCAAAGGCCTTCTCATAGTCAATAAATGCCACACACAATGGAAGTTCATATTCATGTGTTCTTTCAATTAATTCTCTTAATACTTGAATATGGTCCACTGTACTGAATCCACTTCGAAATCCAGCTTGTTCTCTTGGTTGAGCTGCATCTAATTTTTTCTGCAGGCGATGTGTTAGCACTTTTGTGAAGATTTTATAAATAGCAGGTAACAAGCTAATTGGTCGGTAATTTTTTAAATCCTCTTTATCACCTTTTTTATGCAAAAGAATTACTGTTGCAGAATCCCATTGGTTTGGTATGTTACCACTGTTAAGACATTTGGTAAAGAATTTTGCAAGTATGTCTTCTACATATTCTCCAGCTTCTTTTAAGATATCCAATGTAATACCATCATCACCAGGGGCTCTTCCTTTCTTCATACTTTTTATTGCAAATGAAACTTCTTCTTTTAAGATTTTAGGAGCTGTTCCTTCAACTATTTCAGTGTCTTCGTTTAATTCACTGTTACTTTCGTATAGATTTTTGTAGAATTCTTCAACTCTTCTAAGTATTTCTTCCCTATTTCTTGTTACGGTGCCATCCTCTCCTTTTAATGCAATGATGTGTTTCTTCCCAACAGATAAACTTCCTTTAACAACCCTAAGGCTCTTGTTATTTTCAATGGCCTTCCTTACTAACTCACAATTGAATTTTCTTATATCTTCTTTCATGTTTTTGCGCAAAGTTTTGCAAAGTTCTACATACTCGATCTTGCGACTGGTATTTTGATTGTCCACCTTCATATCTCTTCGCCTTTTCATGAGTTGTTTCGTCTTCTCAGATAATTTGCTATTGTGCTTTTTACAGGTTACACCACCAATTTCCCCAGCAGTTTCAATTATTGTCTTAACAATGTTTTCATTTGCTTCTGAGATGTCAACTTCTTCAATAAGTCCTTCCAGTGCAGAAAAGCGATTTTTTAATTCCAACTTGAATGCCTCGGTATTTTCTTTTAATTTCTTTAAATCCACCCTCTTACATACTTGTTTCCTAATGAGCTTCTGTCGTTCTAATTTAGTATTTAAGTGCACTTTACATCTCACCATTCGATGATCACTTCCAGTATTAAATCTGTTCAGTACGCTGCAATCTTCAATAATTGATTTCTTGTTTGCCAGGATATAGTCAATTTCACTAGTTCCCCCATTTGGGTGTTTCCATGTCCATTTTCTTTGCGGTTTCTTCTTAAAAAATGAATTCATGATGCTAAGATTTTCAGCTTCTGCAAATTCGATGAGTTGATCGCCACGTTCATTCCTTTCCCCATATCCGTATTTACCAACCGATGTCTCTCCTTGTTCCTGTTGTCCAATTCTTGCATTGAAATCCCCCATGATGAGCTTGATATGTTGTTTCCCCTTGGTGTGTAACTCACAACTGAACATATATATATTATAATTTTTATTATATTCACTAAAACAGATAAATAAGATCTGCTTTCTCATCATTTTTTTTTCAAGAAAAAAAGTGAGCTACAGTAGTATTCTTCAAAGAGGTAAAAAAGTGGAAAATCGTTAAATTTATCTGATTTTAGTTAGTTTTGGCAGTTTTTCATTGATAAATCCATTAAATATGGTGGGGAAAATTTACAACACAGTTTTGTGTACCAGTGACTAGACCATATGAAGGGAATGCATGAGACCCAAAATCCGAAACTCGCAGTGTTTTGGGAAACTTCCATTTCCCTGACCTTTCCTTGTTCTCTGGGGTGTGGGTGTTGGGCCATCCTTTAAATAAAAGCTCAGACCTCCAAATCTCTGCCCCTCCTCAGGGAATAAGCAAATTATAAACAAAAGATAAACAAGTGTTTATGCACACAGATTATCGTCAGATGCCCATAACACATAGCAGGGGTTTTCACAAACTAAAGTACAAAAATATACACAAACTGCATCATTTTCTATAATTTTAAAATAAGATTGTTGATAATGGCGTAATGGGAGTTGAAAATCTGTATCGGTGGCATCTCCCCCATCTGTTATAATACATTTCCATTAAATTTGATTTAAAAAATATCACCTGCTTTTATTGCGTTTTTCTATTCATAATGGTTATTTCACAGTGTGGCCAATCAAAATGAAGGGGAGAAAAATTTCTGCACACAGGCCGTAAGATCAATATTAAACACAAATTTTTATTTGGATATTTGGTTTCTGAATTTATTTTTAATAAGGCTCATGTTGGAAAACGTTTGTTCACACGTGTATGTCGAGCCAAAGATACTAAGAAAACCAAATGTAAACTTCTTCAACTCATTGTATGTATGAATCCGGCAAGCTCTTCCAAGTACTAAAATTTCATTTGTCTTTTGTACATTTTTGATAGCAGCATGAAAGCAAAGTGCATTTTTCTCTTTCTAGATTCTCAATTTCAGTAGCAAGATGTATCAATTTGGATTTCCATAAATCTTTACTAGCCAAGTCTAGTAATTGCATTTCAAAAGCTATTATTTCAGCTCCGACCGGATGAAATCTTAAGTCGGTTACTTTTACTTTGAGAGGATTTATAATAAATACCAGTTTCTTTTACTTGTCGAAAGTCTTGAAATCTGATGTTAAATGAACTGAAAATACAGGATTTCCTATAACATTGGGCGGGATTCAGAAAGTAGTTGATATAAACAGTAGTTTGTTTCAAGCATGTTTACATTAATGAGGTTTGAGATCGTGAAGTAATTTTTTGGTGAGGATTTTTTTACCTGATCATAATAATGGGGTGACTATTTGAGGAGGGTTCATTTAGAAGGGAATTTACTACATATGTATTTATTGCTTACCTTTAGTTTTACTGTACATGGTGCATCCGGGTTTTCACTGAAGTCTCCGGGAGTAATCTCATCGGAGGCGCAGAAAATTTTTTTACGTAACTCTCTCAAACACTGATGGCCAATCACCAGAAATTCCTGACTCGGCTGAAAGCATTATATATATATAAAAAGCATTACATAAAGAATTATAAAAAGCAATTATATAAAAAAAAGCATTATATAAAGAATATTAGTAGTTAGTTTTATTGACTTACAAAGCCCCAGAATATATTCATGAATGTAATGGAACATTTGAGATAATCTAATTTTATGATGCAAGGGCAATAAAGGTTATGCTATATTGGGACCTACAGTTTTCCAAGGAAGTTAAACCTCTGCTGTCTAGAGAACCAAACTCTTAGACCACGATGGGCAGAAAAATGACACACATTCAACAATTAGGAATCAAATCTGGCTCAATGGTAAGGTAGACGAAAGTGTTATTACTATGACACCATAAGGCAATGGACCTACAATTTTCAGCAGAATTGTAATTCCTTAAGGCCCAGGAAACCAACCCCAGACTAGAGTGAGCAGCTAGTCGTTATACGTCAGTGGCTCCCAACCTGGGGGGGTTGCCACAACTATTTTTGCAATTATTTTAATAAAGAATTCCATACCAAATGTTTCCAATGCTTTTATATTTCATCATGGCTACACATATTGCAATATTCTTCTAATGTTAATCAACAATATATATAATTAATACAATAATTTTATATTTAATGTGTTTTCTTTACTCTGTTAAAAATACTTATTATGCAAGTATGGTGGCAGTGGATGGGGGGGGGTATCACAGAATTTTGGGTTACTATAAAAGGGGGTCGCAGATTACTTGGCTACTATAAAAGTGGGTCGCGGCTTGAAAAAGGTTGGGAACCACTGTTATATGTGATTTTTAATTTTTATTTTCACCACTGGGTGTTAAACCTGGATTAACAACATGCCAGATGATTAGCAAATTTTAAATTCAAATGTAATTTAGGGGAATGTATTGTAACTCTTCAATTTTGTTTCTTTGTATATTTTACACCCCAACATTATACGAAGAGTCAGAGGCAGACAGACTTTCATTCTTTTGCGGGTCAAGGACAGAATTTGCCATGGTCTTGGAATAACACCCTTCATTTATCATGAAAGTTGGAATTTTTACAGTGGAAAAAAAAATTTGGCAGGGGGTGTTCATGACCGTGACCCCCTGTACCTGCCCTTGCCGTCAGTCATCTAAGATGTGACAGACTGGCTGATTAACATGATCTCGAAATGACATGTTTACAAACAGCCAAGCTTACCCGAAAATCAAATAACTCAGTAGATCTGAAAACGGCGAATATAACTACTAGACTAGTGGTTCCAAACCTTCTTCAAGCCATGACCAATTTTTATAGTAGCCAAGTAATTCGCGACCCTCTTTTATAGTAACCAAATATCTGCAACCCCCCCCCCCGTCTGCTGCCACCACATTTTCATAATAAAAACATTTTTAACAGAGGTAAAAAACACATTAGCTATAAAATTTTATATATAATTATATTAATATATATTATAAAATTAACAACCGTTAGTAGAATATTGCAATTAGCCATGTTGAAATATAAAAGCGTTGGAAACAGTATGACATTCCTTATAAAAATAATTGCAACTAGAAACAATCGCGGCAACTACCCGGAAACCAGTTCACGACTCCCAGATTTGGAACCACTGTACTAGATTACTGGTGTGCATTAGATATCGTGTTCAATATCTTGGTAATTAGACATATTGTATGCGTATGTTGTTAGTACTGGTATGATACATATGGTATTGTTATATGGTTTGTACTCTTTTTGGAGAATTAAAATTAAGCATCTTTAGCTATCTATGATGTGTGATAACAACATAGAAGGAGGAGGAATGGGATTTTAAAATTGAATCCAAGGTCATTCATATTTATATATATACGTTTTTGTTATGCTTTACGTATGCACACACATATATATATATGTGCATGTATATGTAATTCATGCTTACTAGCTTATATAAATAACTACTTTTATAGCCTAAAACCACTGCCTAGAAAATAAGGTCCACACTCGAAACATTTACACGCATTAGTATTCACAATAAAAGTTTTATGGTGATCGACCAGTACCCTTGAATTTCCATTCAATTCATTATTTTGGAAGCAGTTTTTACCATCAGAGCGAAGTCACCCTAGCATTAAAAGCTTGAAAGTGGGATACCAGAGTATGTGCCTAAGTTCCCTGTATGTATTTATACATATATATTAAAACAATATATTAAAAATATACTAAATACATTAAAACTGGTTATAACCAGTTTCTGCCACTGGCATGGTTATAACCAGTTTCTGCCACTGGCATGGTTATAACCAGTTTTTGCCACTGGTATGGCAAAAACCAGTTTCTGCCGGCAGAAAGCCAACCCTGTCTACAGTAAGCCTTTAAACATGAAATACATACACACACACATATATATATATGCATGGGTAAAGTATAACAAAACAATGTGTACATATAAATATGAATGTCCTTCGATTCAATTTAAAAATCCTATCACCCCTTTCATGTGATCACCACGTATCATGGATGCTTAATTTTATTTCTCCAAAAAGAGTATGAAACATGTTATGAACAAATTTTAGAAAGTGCTTGCAAAAGGGAATAATTCCCCATCAAATGTTTTTTTTACAATTTAAAAATTAAGCACTTTAATGCAAATCCATAAAAAATTAAGCACCTGTACAAACCCTGTTATTATATAGACAAGGGTGATGTGTTTTGCTTGTGTTTTAAGGCTTAAGAACAATTAAGATGGTGCAGCATAAACAGTTTTCTAAAACACCTAAAAATCTATTACCTGAAGAATAAAGCTTTAATACATGAATAGGTGGAAAAAATGGCAAACATCCAGTACCTGAACAATTCAAGCTCAAATCGAGTGCACGGTAAATGGACACATTATTTCTATGCCACTCTACAGTAGATGAGGTTAAATTGAGGCAGTTAGAATTGCCCTAGCTCTCAGAAATTTATGAATGTTACTTTCTATGACATCATTTTTGACTCGCATGCGTAGGAGGGATATTACTGCTTTTGTCACTAAGCCTGACTTGAAAGCTACATCCTGGAAGAATATTTTATACCCCTGTGTTAAATGTGATATATTATTATAAACTTACATCTTATGTTTTTTTTTGGTTTGAGTTTCACAGCACAAGGACAGCAAGGGCCATGCAGTGTCAGGACTTCAGTTTTACGAGGAATCTGAAATTTTTAAGGCCTAGGGAACCAACCTCCGGATTATGGTGGATAGAGAGTCAGACACACATTCTGTGTGTGTGTGTGTGTGAACATTCTTTTTCGGTAGAGTTGGAAGTCAAATCTGGGATAACCATAGGTTGGGCGAATGAGTTTCCCACTGCAAGGCCCACTTGTGTTTTTTAAACACAGGTGATGTTTAATTTCCTTCATATTATTAATACCTGTTCATTCAATTGCCTTAAGAAATTAAATTTAGGAAAAATAAAAGTTGTTGAGCATCAATGAGACAAAGACACACATTATAAATATTTTCATTTCTTAAACATTACGCTTTTGTCATCTGCCAATATTTAAGTTTAAAAATATAATTCACGTTCTGAGCCCACATTTCTTAGTATATCCAAAATAACAAAAAAAAATTATACCCTAAGCTTCGTTAGCTCAGCTTCCTTTGGATCAACAATCGTAGGATGATAAACTTTAACCGTAAGAAGGAGTTCAGGCAAAGCGATTGTATTTAAAGGAATTTCCGGTGCATTTTTCTTGACTAAACGCTTAAAAAAAAAAAAGAATACACAGGGTTAAAACTCAGTATTGGAGAAAAAAATTAGCTGATTAGTCACACGCAACTTTTAAATGAACTTCGATTGTGGAGAAAATAGCTTCATGTTTGTAGAAGATTTAGCTATTCAAAACAGAAAGGTAAGAAGGTTTTCTCTGGTTTGACCAAAACATCTTGTTTTTCCCTGACATTTAGGGATGATTTCAAATTTCATTATAATTCCAGGTATGTGGGACCTATGATACAATTACACTGATATACAATAGATACAAACAAGCATTATTAAAAATACACACAAGTACATAACATAATTTAATATGAATACACAGTACTGGATATAAGACTACCCTTATAATCTTGAAAAATCTGACCTTATAAGCGGGGTGACCATACAAGGTATGATTGGAAAGTTTTAAGGCAGGTGGCGCCACTGCGTAATAAAAGGGGCTAGGTCCGCCAGTGGGTGTAAAAGGAGAAGCTTGATTTGTCCTTAAAACTTCCTGAAAAAATCACCTCCATATCTTTGTTCAATAGACAGTGGTATCCTAGTAAATGAAGATGTGGTTTCAGTTCTCGACGGATTATTGATTTTGCAAAATGGATACAAACAAGAAAAACAGAACGTTCGTGTCAAATTTTGTTTTAAAACCAGGAAATCAGTTTTGGAGACTTATGAGCTTTTAAAAACAGTTTTCGGGGATAAACGTCTTAGTGAAATTGTTTATCTGATTCAATAGATTCAAACATAGCCGCGAATCAATAGAAGATGACACTCGGTCCGGCTGACCTTCCACTTCAAAAACCAATGAAAACATCGTGAAAGTTTGCTATTTAGTGTGCTCTGACTGTCGACTTACCATTAGAGAGATGGCTGATGACCAAAATTTAAGTTTCTACGTGGTTCAGTCAGTTTTAACTGAAGATTTGAACATGTGTCTAATGTCCACAAAATTCTTTCTGAAACTGTTGTCAGACCAGTCAGTAAGCAGAAACAACACAGGCTTGAAGTGTCCACAAAACTGATTAATCAGACCGAAACTGAACTAGATTTGTTAAATAGGGTAACTACAGGTGACAAATCATGGGTTTATGAGTATGTCTCAGAAATAAAAGCATAATCATTGCAGTGGGAGGGTCCAAGTTTGCCACACCAGGAAAAAAAAACCCCATTACAAAGTCATTCAAATGTGAAGACAATGTCGATGGTTCTTTTGATTCGATGGGTATCGTGCATCACGAATTTGCCCCTAGGTGACAGTCAACCAGAAACATTATAAAGATGTCTTTCAGCGTTTACACAAAAATGTATGGAAGAAAAGACACTCTGTCAAGAAAAGAATTGGGTCCCGAACCACGACATCCCTATTCCCTTGATATAGCTTTAGCTGACTTCTACCTGTTTCCTAAATTGAAAATTTTGTGGAAAGGGAATCGTTTTGATTTGCGGCTAATTTCTATTAATTAGCTACAGAATCAACTATGCACAATATAAATTTATAATAAATTTAAAACACTATTTCCATACAAATTATTCTTTTTTAAAGCAGTTTTTTTTTGTTAGAAATATCCTATGCTAAAACAACTTCATTTCCCATGCCTTGTCGGTGCCTTTCCAATTAAGTTTCATTGCCTTGTACTACCTGGGGGTAAGAACACCGTACGTCATGGTTACTCAGCAATTTTTAACCAAACGTCTTCTGCCTACAACCCGATCGCCCCCAAAAAATACATCTATTCTCAAGTTTTCAAGACAGTTCTGCTACTAGATTCCAAACGACTAAGACTTATTCCTGTCCACTGCTTAGCGTCGCAAGCTCTAATATATATGTAATCGCTGCTATATTACGAAGTTATCCTGTTCCAATAAAGATGTTGAATATTGTACTTCGTCTCATCATAATCTACCGATTAGCCATTTATAGCATATCTTCTATGACTACATCGGACGAGATCTACGATTACATCAGTTATCTGTGGAGACTAGTAAAACAGAATCGTTGGTAGGCTACTGTGTTATCAATATTCCAATGGTCATCACCATTTTACCGGTAATCAATAACTTCAGATTCAAAGGCATTCAGGCAAATACTGAAAAGGTTCTCCACACCCTTAAAAAAAAAAAGTTTCCAAAAGTCGAAACAACATTGAAGTCAATATGTGCAATCAGAAGGGGGACTACTTTGAAGAAGATCCAGTGCAATAGCCAGTAAGTACTGCCATTTTGAAATTACAAGCCCACTCTTAAAACTGTTCAATCACACCTTGTATATATGGTAAGAGAAAAATTTTGCACAAAATTATTGTGATTTTTTTAGATATTTCGTTCAAGCAGGTGTAGTATGTTATCAATATCGTTCTGTATGCTGTAAAGTATGGATCAATTGTACAGAAACATCAAATTTGTAACCACATAAACAAACGATTAGACAGATGTGAACAGAACAAATGAACAATAACCTTGAGAATAGGTGCTTTGACACCTTACCTGGGCAGCAATGAGAAAAGACTAAAAGGTCCGACAAAGCTGATGCTGCCCAGACTGGTGATCGGAGGTTATTTCATGGGTGACAAGTACATTCCCAGCACAATGTAATTACGCATATAAAAAAATTGTGCAGTTGTTTCTTAAAAGGCATAAAAGAATTACATAATTTGAATTTAGATGGAAAGATATTGCAAAGCCGAAGACCCAAAGCAATGCAAGATGAGGCTTGTCTCCACAGGGAAGGGTATACGATATATCCATGGTTCGGACATCAATTAAAGTGCTTTCAAATGTATTTTAACAAAATCTTAAAGGTGTCTACTACTTTTAGTAAAGTGTAAATTTCAAAACTGTTTCCTTACAAAAAAGAAAATTTTCATGACTTGTAAGATTCATAAAAAAACCCGACAACATTCGTAATTTTTTTTAACTAACTTCACTAGCATAAAAAAAACTTTACATTTTACGAAACCAATATTAGCCATCACCAAGTTCAAATGAATAGTTGAAAATCAAAGTAGTATAAGTTTAAAATCCTAGTTCTAAATTGCAAAGCAGAACGTAGAATGTTCTGCAACAAGCCTTCAGTTTATCAAAAATGTTCTGCAGGAGATGCATGTATCAGGGCTGGCCTTATGGGGGGAGTCTTCCCCCAATCAAAAAAAAAATGGATGAATAATTAATTGCGTAGCTGGAAATTCATGCAATTTAAATTGCCACCATAAAATTTGGATTTTCCCCGGGGTAAAAAAGTGGAATAATTTTTTATTAACTTTTCACACTTTACACAATCGGAAATTTTTTTGACGTTGACAAAATTGAGAGTTACTTGGCTAAAAAGACAGACTTTTTTTGCTTTTGTTGGTCGAAAAATTTTGTGATTATAACTGCCCATTTTGTTAGCAGTTATTTCCGTTTTCACGTCTGTGGTATACTGTTCCGCTCAGGGCCGGCCTTATGGGGTGGACGGGGAAGTCTCTGCCCAATTGGAAAAATCAAACTCGAAGTTGTGAAAAATCAAATTCGAAGTTGGGAAAAATCAAGTTCTAGGTTAGGAAAAATCAAGTTCCAAGTTGGGAAATGCCAAGTTCCAAGTTGAGGAAATTGCAGTCAAACTTGAAAAAAGAAGGGATGAATAATTAATTTTTTGGGATAGTTGGAAATTCATGCAATTTCAGTTGCCAAAATTTTAGATTTTCTCGCAGGAAAGTGGAAATGTTTTTGACAGTTGCAAAATCTTGGATTATAACTGCCCATTTTGTAAACATTTCCGTTCCCACGTCTATGGTATACCAATAGGGTACCAGAACCACAGATTTGGGGATTTTGCCTCCCCCACTTCTCATTTAACCCTCATTTTATGTGCAACAACGAAGAAACCAGGACATTTTCCCTGGTGTTCGTTATACTGAACCCAATTTGCAACTGACTAGAGTATTGAACTCCCAAAATTGCTGTGAAGCTGTAGGGTCTGTCTGTAGCTATATATCTGTACAACGGGCAGGCGAAAGTTTCAAATATTTCCTCTCCCATCGTAAAACGATAAATGCTTTCGATGTCTGCTACCACAGATTTTTTGTTTATTTAACAGTAAATGCTATCTTTAAATATTTATACCGTAAAACCTACCTAAGGCGACCACCATCAGTTCCGCAATAAAGCGGTCGTCAGTTGGTGGTCTCTGAATGGGGATTGATTGATTGTTTGGCTTTTTTATGGCGCAAGAGCATCTGGGCTATAC
This sequence comes from Dysdera silvatica, assembly GCA_006491805.2. NCBI lineage: Eukaryota > Metazoa > Arthropoda > Arachnida > Araneae > Dysderidae > Dysdera > Dysdera silvatica. The sequence goes on from QLNU02013827.1 coordinate 33,676, forward strand.
TGCGCCAAACATGGTAAAATCAAAGACTGTAGTAAAAACCAGTACTTTTTAAAAATTTAAAAACATGCGTATGCGTATGGTCAGCATGGTCATTTAAAATGTCAGACAGTGATGAAGAGTTAAAAGTAAGAGTGCGAGCAAGTCTATGATAGGGGCATTGAGTCAAAATGTGTAAAACACTTATGGGTTCATAGCACACTTGGCAAATTGGTGCTGGTTTTCCTTCCAACAGATGTCTATGGGTGAGATGGGAATGCCCAATGAGAAGTCTGGAAAGGAGAACCTCCTCTTTCCGATTTTTACGGTATGAGGAGGGCCAGTTACCAATTGTATGTTTAATATTATGCAATTTGTTATTGGTTTGATGATCCCATTCCTCCTGCCACCTTTGATTCACACAGGTCTTGATAATTGGTTTCAGGTCAGAGAAAGGAAGAAATTGGTTAGAAGCAAGTGGCGAGTCCGCTGCCCTCGCAGCTGCATCAGCAGCCTCATTCCTTTTAATACCAATGTGAGCAGGGATCCAGCAGAATTTGACATTGGAATGATTGTGCAGGTGCTGCAGTTGTGAATGGATTTTTGGATAAAATGGGATGAGGTGAATATTTAAAGGATTCCAGTGCTCTTAAAGAGCTCTGAGAATCGGTACAGATGATACAATGAGTTAAGCTATGAGTTGAAATATATGTAAGAGCCATGGAAATGGCGCAAAGTTCTGCTGTGAAAATGGAGCATGATGGGGGGATTTTTTCTGCAATGGCACTGTTATTAATGACAAATGCAGAACCCACATTTGTTTCAGTTTTGGACCCATCTGTAAAAATGAAATTAAAGCCTTGAAAATGATCCCGAAATTCAGAGAATAACTGCTGGTAAAAAGCATTAGGTGTAGTGCTTTTGCTGTGGTTAACCAGATCCCAATGGATGTCCATGGCCGGTATGACGTATGGCGGTGATAAATGAGTA
>QLNU02013827.1:34741-54738 GCA_006491805.2 Dysdera silvatica
TTGATGTAAGTTAAAATGACCGCTTTCGTTTTTTTAGACTTACAATAACAATAGATTTACGCAACAGTTATTTTCGGTTTTTTAGGCAAGTGAAAAAAAGACTTAATTAAGAAACTTAACTAAATCATAATTATATTAAATTCATCCAATGGAAATTTATTAAAAAACGTCAACAACTTTTAGAGTCTTTTTCGTAAATGAATTATTTTTGAGTGCTTGGTCTTCTTTTTTTTTCACTTCTTTCATAAGGCATTTTTTTTAGTAATTTAAGAATATGTGTAAGTTGTTTGTTTTTCAAAATTTAATGATCAGGAACTGAAAAATGATCGATCGATTGATTGTTTGGCTTTTTTATGGCGCAAGAGCATCTGGGCTATACTGCGCCAAACATGGTAAAATCAAAGACTGTAGTAAAAACCAGTACTTTTTAAAAATTTAAAACGTGCGTATGGTCAGCATGGTCATTTAAAATGTCAGAGAGTGATGAAGAGTTAAAAGTAAGAGTGCGGGCAAGTCTATAATAGGGGCATTGAGTTAAAATATGTAAAATACGGATGGGTTCATTGCACACTTGGCAAATTGGTGCTGGTTTCCCTTAAAATAGATGTTTATGGGTGAGATGGGAATACCCCATGCGAAGTCTAGCAAGGAGAACCTCCTCTTTCCGATTTTTACGGTATGAGGAGGGCCAGTTACCAATTGTATGTTTAATATGCCGCAATTTGTTATTGGTTTTATGATCCCATTCTTCTTGCCACTTTTGATTCACACAATTCTTGATAATTGGTTTCAGGTCAGAGAAAGGAATAAGCGGGCTAAAAGTAAGTGGTGAGTTCGTTGCCTTCGCAGCTGCATCAGCGGCCTCATTCCCTTTGATACCAATGTGAGCACGGATCTAATAGAATTTAATATTGGAGTAATCGTGCAGGTGCTGCAGTTGTGAATGGATTTTGGATAAAATAGGATGAGGTGAATATTTAAAGAATTCCAGTGCTCTTAAAGAACTCTGAGAATCGGTACAAATTATACAAGGAATTAAGCTATGAGTTGAAATATATGTAAGGGCCATGGAAATGGCGTAAAGTTCTGCTGTGAAAATGGAGCATGATGGGGGGGATTTTTTCTGCAATGGTACTGTTGTTAATGACAAATGCAGAACCCACATTTGTTTCAGTTTTGGACCCATCTGTAAAAATGAAATTAAAGTCATGAAAATTATCCCGAAATTCAGAGAATAACTGCTGGTAAAAAGCATTAGGTGTAGTGCTTTTGTGTGGTTAACCAGATCCCAATTGATGTCCACGGCAGGTATGACATATGGCGGTGATAAATGAGTATGTGTAGGAGCAATGCTCCGACAATCTATACCTAATTCTCTGGTTAGTTTAACCATCCGAATACCAAATGAAGGGATGCATGAAGGGCGAGCATTAAAAAGTAAGGTGGAACGAGGTTCGAAAACGACATCCCCAAGAGGGTGAGTGGGCAGTGATTTAAGTTTCGTATAATAGTTGAGAGAGAGCTGCATACGCCTTAAAGCTGGTGAGGTACGGAATGCACCTGTACACAGTCTGAGACCCTGATGGTGAATAGGATCAAGAGCTTTCAAGATGGATTGTCGAGCAGAGGCGTAAATGATAGAGCCATAATCCAGTTTGGAGCGGATGAGAGCACGATACAGACGAAGCATTGAATAACGGTCTGCTCCCCAGGATGTATGGGAGAGTACTCTGAAGATATTAAGGGCTTTATGGATTTGTTTTTAAGAGACTGAATGTGTGGCTTGAAGGTAAGTTTATGGTCAAATAACACACCAAGAAATTTTGCCTTTTGAACAACTGGAATACGATGATTTCCCAGAAAGAGTTCTGGTCCCGGATGTAAGCCTCTCCTCCGACAAAAATGGACACAAACTGTTTTCTTAAATGAGAAAGTAAAGCCATTTTCATTTGTCCAGTTAGTGATGTTATTGAGGGCAATTTGCAACTGCCTTTCTAGCCTGCTCATGTCACGGGATTGACAAGAGATTTGGAGATCGTCAACGTATAGTGATGTTTGTACAGTGTGTGTGGGACCTTTTTGATGATGTTATTGAGCCTTAGAATGAAGAGTGTAGCACTCAAGACACTGCCCTGAGGAACACCCTGTTCTTGGTTGTAAAGATCAGAAAGAACCGATCCAAGACGAACTTGGAAAGTACGATCAGTGAGAAAATTTTGAATAAAAAATGCCATGTTTCCTTTGAGGCCACCCACATTCCTGAAGGTCACAAAGTATTCAATGACGCCAAGTTCTATCATAGGCTTTCTCAATGTCAAAGAAAATAGAGACTAGATGTTCTCATTTGACAAATGCTTCTCGGATCCTTGTTTCAAGCAGAAGAAGGTTATCTGTAGTAGAGCGTATGCGGCGGAAGCCATTTTGAGAAGTCATTATGCAGTTATTGGATTCCAAGAAATACATAAGACCCTGATTTACCATCCTCTCCATTAATTTGCATAGACAGTTTGTTAATGCTATTGGCCGATAGTTAGTTGGATTTTTGGGTCTTTACCTGGCTTTGGGAAAGGGATAGTAATTGCTCTTCGCTAAGAATCTGAAAGCAATGTTGTGTCCAGATTCTATTGTACAGGCAAAGTAGATTTTCCTTTGACCTTTGAGACAAGTGTCTAAGCATGGAGTAATGGATGTTATCATGACCAGGAGCACTATTTCTTGAAGTTTGCAAAGCACTCATGAGTTCATACATTGTAAAAGGAGAATTATAAGGCTCAATTGTTCTGGAGTGAAATTTGAGTGGGATTTTTTCAATCCTGTTTTTAATTACATGAAAATTTGGATCATAGGTATTATTGCTGGATGTTTGGGAGATAATTTTTCCCAGTAGGTTTGCAATATCTGGAAGATTGTTTGCAACAATCCCATTGCTATTGAGGGTGGAGGTTGGATAAGACGTATCGTTTCCATTAATTTTTTTTATTTTATTCCAAATGATTTTTGGGTTTGTGGAAGATTTAATGCTAGACACATACTGTTTCCAGGACACCCTTTTTGCTTCCCGTCGGATACGTCTACATTTTGCTCTTGCTTTTTTGAACAATAAAATTATCGTTTGTTGGGTACCGTCTAAATCTATTCCAAGCCTTTTTTTGTTCTTTATAAGCAACGCTACAATCAGAGTTCCACCATGGTTTTGGAAATTTGGGGTACTTTGTGGATGTTTTAGGTATTGCTTGATGGGCTGCTTGCATTATTGTCTGTGTAACAGATAATGTGGCTTCATTGATATTTCCTTGCAAGACCAAATTTTCTGTAAGTATGGCATTTATACAGAAACTGTCCCAGTCTGCTCTTTCACTTTTCCATCTTGGAAGTCTAGTGGTGGTACATGGAGAGTTCCGATTATCGATTAAGATGATTGGGAAATGATCATTACCGAAGTGGTTATCCAAAACATCCAAAGAAAAATTTGGCATGACATTAGGTGAACAAATGGAGAGGTCAATGGTTGAAAAGCTGCAGGATGGCAGTATGTGTAAGAGCCATTGTTAAGACATGTTAAATTGTGACTAATTAAAAGGTTTTCTATTATTCTGCCACGAGAATTTGTATTATTAGACCCCCAAAGCTGACTATGGCTATTGAAATCACCCAAGAGGAGAAAAGGAGGTGGAAGTTGTGTAATCAAAAGAGACAGCTGGTTAAAATTAATGGGTTCGTTTGGTGGCAAATATATTAAGCAGATGGTAAGGGATGCATGAGTATACATGCGAATTGCAGTAGCTTGTAGTGTTGTGTTGAGTTGGAGAGCAGAAGCTTGAATACTATTGGGGACTATGAGGGCAACCCCTCCACAAGCCCTGTCACCAACTTCATTATCTTTACGGAATATAACATGGTTCCGAAGTGTGGGATCACGGTCAGGAGTTAAGAAGGTTTCTTGGAGAGCAACACAGATAGGTGAGTAAGTGTGAATAAAGTGTTTAATATCATCAATGTTAACTTGGAAACCGCGGCAATTCCATTGGAGAATGGAAGAACGCGCCATTAAGGGAAGTGGATAGGACTCTTGGTCCTATTAATTTGTGTGTCTTCATTGTGAATACCAGAGGTATCTATCCCATCTTCCTGGAGACAGGAGAAGGCATTAGAAATTTCAATATCAGATGCATAATCAGTGATGTCATTTTCGGCTTCTTTAATTTTTTTGCTTTTCTGTTTGGACTCTTTTAAAAAGTCCTTGGCTGAAAGGTGTTTGAAGTTTGGTGCCGATCGGAAGTTGGCCAACCTAATTTGTTTTTTTGAAGAACTTTGGGTTTTTAAATTTATTTTCATCTTTGGTTTGCTGAGTCTATTTGCTTCCGAGGAAGTACGTTTTTTGATGTTGGTTTTTATTGGAGTGCTGGTTTGAACAGAGTTAGCTGTACAACTACTATTTTGAGGGAGTGTCTGGACTGCAACACTCACCATTGAGGGTTGTTTATTTGTTTGGACAGCTGCTGCAAAATTAAGGCTATTGGGTGGTTTGTTAACGTTAAACTGATTTTTAGCTTCAGTATAGCTGATATTGTTAGTGACCTTAATTTCAAGAATGCGTTTTTTCTCTTTCCATTTAGGGCATGAATGGGGATAAATTCAGCTTTAAGTCTATTGGTGAGTGAGAAAATCCGTTTCCAGAAAAAATGGTTGTCACCAAATAGAGGGGGTCATTAAGGGAAGTTTACTACATATATATAAATAATTTTCAACGCTTTTGTGTAGTTGGCAAATTTTGTGCTTCTGTGTGGGTGGGTGGGGGTAGGTAGGCTTGGCTTTTCAAAACGTTGGATGAAAAAAGTTTTACACCCATTTAAGAAAGAAATTTTCTCCAGTTGATCCATAGTTTTCAAGTCTGCCCTAGTTCCAAAACCAATATCTATTGCTTGCAATGGCAAATATATATTATTTTTTGTGAAATCAACTTTCTACAGCTGTTGATCAATAACTTTGGACATAGTATCCTTTTTTTTTTATGAAGCAATTTGCTATAGAAGGGGCCATTGAATACACGGAACCATATGAAAAGGGTGCCAATGGCTTATTCAAAATAAAATTTATCAAATGAATAGAAAAAACATAAGCAAGCACAGATTAAAACAGGACTCAGGATGAAAAGAGGGGGATGTTGGTGTTGCCATATCAATAATAGCTACATAATATTCAGCTATAAAATAGCTAAATTTATGGAAAATGGCTAGATTTAACTATAAAAAATAGTATTTTATAAAAATTTCGTAACCTGGCTATGCAAGTCATGAGTTTTTCATGTCTTTCACGACGTTTGGATGTAGTAAACACCCTGTAGATAGTGTTAATAAAATAACACATAAACGGATAGACCGGCTGAAGAAGCAGTTTGGATCAGCTTTGGGAACAGCAAAATTATCAATTTGGAACAGTTGTGAGCAGCAAAATTGTCGATTTAGAGCAGCAACAAAGTTTAAATTTGTAGCAGGTCAAATTATTTCAAATACACTGTTTAGCCACCTTATAGTTACGTTCCTGCTTAGCTTATGCGATAGCGATGAGGGGAGGGGTGAAAGAATGTAAAATTAATGAATATTTTGTTAAAAGGCAGATTTTAACATGGTCAGCTCCACATAAGAAGAAATTCATGGTGTGCTACTGGCAGTAGATTAGCAATTAAAAACTTATGGGGTGGAAGGAGGGGGGCTCAAGTGACTTTAACCTTTAGCTTACTGGTGGGACAGGGTATATCCCAGCAGATTTACCTACCAAAGAATGAGGCTGGGACAAGACCTATCCCAGCAACCCACTCCCCTTTTGTTTTCTTCACAAGTCAATGGTGTCTAGTGGTACAAATGGCTTGATCGCGGGCAGTAACGAAGAGGGTTACGAAATAAAGGCCTATTGTACAAGTAAGACCTTCCTATCATCTTCACCGCTTTGTACGGAAGTTAACGATCTGCTATAAGATTATCTGTAGGTTTCTTATCTAACACAAGTCCACTAAAACTATTTGGCATTGTTTATTTGTACTTCAGCAATGCTACATCTCCTTCCTAACGTATTTAGGTATCACTTAGGTTGATTTTTTTTGTGGGGTGAGTGAGAAAGAGAAGCGATAATTCCTCATACGGAACAACACATTTCAGTTTTCCAGCCCTGTAAGTTAAAGAAGACCATATGACGCAGCTTTAGAGGAAATGAGTTTTGCTATCTAATTGGGGGAGAGAGAGCTTGAGCCTCATTTTTTCCTACAGCACTAGTTTGAAGTCAATTGTAAAAACAGGAAGAGACAGCTAATAAAGGTTAGCTATGTACACAAGGCGGCAGTTAGTATGATAATGCAAAATTTTTACCCTAGCAATAAAGGTGGGGGGGATGGAGGAACCGTATTCAGGAAAAATAAAACTTAAATTAGTCTTACATCATGTTTTGGGCATGGATTTCTTTTTAATCCCAAATTCCATTGCCGACCCCTCCTTAGTTTTCATTGAAGAATTGCCTAGCAAGGATGGTGCCAAAAGGAGGCCAGCTCCACCCACTTGTTGGTGATAAGTTTTAAGGAATTGTTAGGATTTTTTTTTCCCTTTGCGGAACACATTTTGTCCCTTTGTCCTTCAATTCGGAATTATGCTGTGGTTCAGCATTAGCATAAATAGTGACACAGTACCCCCCAAAAAATTCTGAGGATTTCTTCAGTTAAAGCAGGGGGCGGTTCCCAAGAATTTTCTTTTGCGATATATAATAGGCATTTTAAATAAAAAATTATCGTTTTTCATGTGTGGGCTTACAATTTACCACATCAGAAAAGCACAAAAAAGTAGACAGACAGGCTTGTTAAAAGTAGGTAATGTCAAAATCTCATTAAAAGGTTTGATTTGGCTTTTTATATTAATAACCAAAAGTACTGTAAATTTTTTTTTCTCCCGTGTGTATTTTACATTGAAATACATACGTATTCAGTCCAAGGTGTCAATCTAGAAATTATTTTCGGGGAGTTGTAAAAAAAAAAAAAAGGGCAATATAGGCGGATCCTGGGGAACCACCCCAGGATCACACAATAGAATGTGCTCCCCCCTCCCCCAATCCGCTTTTGTTCAGTCATAATATTGCAGATACAGTCTTACGGCCTGCGAACCAACAAAAATAAGCAATATTGACCCTTAGATTGGAAAAGGTTGAACACCTTTGATTTAAACCATGGATAAAACCGGTTAAGATTGTCAAGCATTGAAAACTTGTCAACACTGCTTCTAATACTTGAAAAAAAATTATACAAGCATAGGAAAACTTCAATAGGGTGCATGCAACAAAAGGATTATTTTCAAAATAGTAATGTTTATGGTAAAATTGCTAAAGTGTTGAGCCTACTAGTAGTTCAATGGAGTACAGGTGTGTTCTTAAATATAACAATGGTGACATTTGCTCTGCAAAAAAGATGTCCCCAGAACAAAGTGTTTTTTTCTTTTTGTCAGGGAAAAATTTGTTAAAACTATAGTTCATTAAATCAAAGGCTTACTGAACAGCTAGCCCTTTAGAATGGAAAGAAAAACTGAAACCATATGTATACCTCAGTATAAGGAAACATGCCACTTTGCATGTCATTATGTACCGTCAAAGCATACTTCTCATTGCTACATCTTTCATTGAAGTCCTCTTTCTGAAATCTGAAAGATTAAATCAATGGGAAATGAATTTACTGTATACTTTCACCCCCAATAAAATGCAGAATAAGAAATGCTATGAAAATTAGTAGAGATACGTTATAAATTGTGAGAGTTGTAAGTGGACACACTATCACACAGAACTTGAAGCATAATATAGTTAATGTAAATTCAGGGCTCCCACCTACAACAGAGAAAAAGAAAAACCTGACTTTTCTGACAAAATTTTTAATTGAACTTCAATTTTGAGGAAAAAAGTTTTACATTCGCATGAAATTTAGCTATTCAGAACAGAAGTTAAGAAAAATTTTGCCCAGACTTTCCCAGGTTTAACCAAGAAGTATTGTTTTAACCCTGACGTTTAAGGACGATTTCAAATTCTTTGATAATTCTAGGTTCCCTAGGTGTGTGGGAACCCTAAAACTTGTTCACAAATTTAACCTGAAATTCAAATTATGGTAATAATCCAGATACTTGGTAGTGGTGACATCTGTAACAGCCTTCCTAACATCAGTAATACAAATTATGCCATGCAAAACAGATTAGCACAAAACGATGACATACGAAGCAACATCATGCATGTCCAATTAGAAGTTCCAAAACAATATGATGATTAGCCAGGTTTTAATTTTGTTAGTGGTTTTACGGCTCAAGGACTACAATGAATAATGCTGTGCTGAGACCTAATGTTTTCCGAGGAATCCGAACCTCTTAAGGCCAAGTAAAGGTTAAAATTCACGGTCGCCACGAGTCCGAAGTCGACTAAATATCAGGGAATGGCGATTAAAAATACGACTTCAGTCACCATCATACTCGTCACTTTATTGTTTCCCAATGCAATCTTGTCCATTTTGACTCTGCAGGGAGGTTACATTCTGAAACCGCAAACTACTTACTATTTTTTTATGAAAAATGTTGATCAAACAAACCCTCCTAAGGCTTCAGTATTTAAATGTTTTGTGGCCACGAGAAAGTGGCTATAACTTAAATGAAGTGGCCTCGAATAAAGAGGGCCATGCTAGCCAGTGGCGACTAACCAAATACCTGAGTTTTAAGCTCTACGGAAGCAAACCCCAGACTACAGTGGGCACTGCAATCTCTGAGTAAGCGTTCTTTGCACTGCTGGGAGTCGAACCTGAGACAACAGTGCACTAGGCGAACATGTTACCACAGCGCGCCATCATACGACATGGCCAGGGTTTACCACAACGAGCAAAATTTTGTCACTGCTTGGAATGCAAAAGCAAAGAAAATAGAAATAAAAATACGTAGAAAAGTAAATTAGAAATAAACATAGTAAATGTAAAGGAGGAAAATAAAATTAGAAAAAGTTAAGGAAATAAAGGAAGGTTAAATAAAAAAAAAAAGCCAAGTAGAAAGAAATAGAGAAAAAGTAAGAATAAGTAAAACTTTCCAGCAGCTTGACAAAAGTGTCGCAATGTTTCGAGAACCACTAATCTTATACAGTTTTTGTTACCCACGTTTAAGTAGTTCAAACTAGAGCTTTTTTTCATATCTGGAGAAAAAATTATTGTATAATAAATTCCCCCACGAAAAACTCACAAAAATCTCGCCCCGGAGGCTTTTCTGTGTTGACCATTATTTGGCAATTGTGTTATCCCTGTGAAGGGTAATAATATCTTACATCCTAATATACGGAGAAAAATGCGTTTGTTCTTGTCCTCATTCGTCTAGTAGGTCAAGACACCAAGGGCTCAATGCGTTGACCCTGGTTCGAATCCAGGATGAGGACGGCACCTCTTTTTCTCCAAATATAAATAAAAAGCTCTAGTTTGAGCTAATTAATACGTGGGTGGCAAAAATTATTGTATAATAAATTCCCCCACGAAAACTCACAAAAATCTCGCCCCGGAGGCTTTTCTGTGTTGACCATTATTTGGCAATTGTGTTATCCCTGTGAAGGGTAATAATATCTTACAACCACTGATCTCTTTATCATGAAAAGTGTAGAGAAATGTCCTGTATTTATACCCCAGTTCTGTGTTTCGCACAAAGCAGTTTCGCACCCGGAATTTAATATGGCGCTTTTGGATATAAAATTTCCAGAGGTGAAGGTGGGAATTCCTCAACTTCAGTAGACCAAAAGCCAACACACACGGACTGATACTCGAACTTCTGCTTATATCCAATTTACCATAAAAGCTTCTGAGTGAGCTTTGACTCATCAAGCCCTAAAGAACAGTAGAAGTGTCAGGTTGAAGGACGTTGGATTAAGAAGAATCAAGGAGGTACTTGTAGAGAAGATATAATGATAGAGATAGAAGTCCTGTAAAGCAGACTGACTAGAAGAACTGTGGTAATTGTAATTATTTTGTTAATTGTAATTAATTTGCAATTATTTGACTGGCGTAAGGTTCAAAAACACGACGTTTCGGGAGCCAACTGCTCCCTTTGTCAAGTGAAGGCAGAATGAAGAGTTCGTGAAAGTCCTAAGCTTATATACCCGCATGTTGGGAATCCCCATCTGAAGTCATCTGGTGCGGAGCAGTTCCAGCTGGGGAAACCCCAACCGAGGAAACCCTTGCACCCAACGACGTCAGATGATCAGCCCCAACTCGAGATTGGGGGAGGGGGTATTTTTTTCTTTTTTTCCCCCTGGGCATAATTTTTTTTTCTTTAAAAAAAAAATGACCAAAATATGATCCCCCTACCCATCCCAAGATGAAACTTCTCAGAAATGATGCTAAGATAGGCAAGTTTATGTATGATTTTTTCATAATTTTAAAAATAGCACTTTTTGAGAAATTCAAGGTCAAAGAGTTCATGGCACGAACTTGAAATCCCAAACTGCCTAAAACTAGTCATGTTGGATATCATATGAAAGCTTATAAAATAATCTATAATATGTTTTTTTTTCCATCAATTTATCTTATTTCTAGCTTAAGTAATAATTGGTTTTTGTGACTGCATGTAAACAGAAAATCGTGTTTTTTTCAGGATTTCAGAAGCCTATAACTTAAAAAATACTGCAGTTCAAAATCTGAAAATTTAGATTTTTCACTATCTCTGGTAGTATCTCATCTAAAAACAACAGGGTTAGGTTCAAAAGTGTTAGAATTTTGGTTCATTTGACACCGAATCACCCATTTCTTGTATGACAAATTTTTTCCCATAACTCTTGTCCTAATTAATCTACAGTCTTAATATTGATATCTAGAAAGTACTTAATATGATCTTTATTATGATGTGCCACATGAATATATATTTAAAATTTTTAAGGCAAATTTTTTCAAGAGTAACACATTTGACCTTACATACCTTAAAAAAATATATGTTATTCTCCCATTTATTTTTTACCATATCTGGGATTGCCATGTAATACCGAATAATTAATTTAAACATACAGTGATTATACCCATCTTTGTTCAAAGGTCTAGTTTTCTGCCATTAGGTGTAAAATGGTGGGTTTTAATGAGTCATTAATAGTAAACAATAAGCATGGCTTTACATTTTTTAATACACAATAAGGGGATTATATTTGAACTGCTGTATCACAGTATTGAAGATTCTAATAGGTAAAAACAGTGTGTATTTGAACATATGGCTTAGGATAACTTAAAAAAAAGAATTGCAAAGAGGCTGGTATTAAATTGATCGAAATGCCCGTTGCAGCAACCAGTCTCTTTGCAATTTGGTTTAAATAGTAGTCCATGTACTACACCATTCTGCGAAATAACTGGCAACAATATATATACGTTCGTAAAGAAATTATACATTGTCCTTCGTAGCTCAGTGGGTAGAGCCTCCGCCCGGCAAGTGGAAGGTCGTGGGTTCAGGTCCCACCGAAGGCAGAAATATTTATTTTCTTTCGAACGTTTCACCATCTAATCACGCCATACCATCGGCGTTGGTATCACTACGCCAATAAACGTTGATTGATTGACATTGTTGTTTGATTTAATCTGCGTAGTGTTCGATTTATATAAAATAAATATAAACTAGTGTCTGGGGAAGTTCGAAAGGCCCCAGTACACAGTGAACCATTTCTCCATGACTTATATCAGGGGCAACTTCAAATTCTCCGACAATTCCAGGTTTGTTGGAATCCTGGTGAAGCTGCACTCATAATTTGTGTGAGAAACGAGATAAGACAGTATAGAAAGATGTGTTGACTAGTTGTTAGATTTTGGCATTTCTGAATTTTAATATTCTAATGTAGAATATGAAACTGAAGAAAAAATAATAAACATACTCCAAAGTCTTAAGATTCGATCCCCCTGGGATTTCAAAACTTTTGGTATCATCTGGGTTGCCAATGGTATCAGAAGCCAGATGACTACAGCTGTAGAAAAAAAAAAGTTTAAATATGTAAAAAATAACTTCATACACATCAATTCAAATGTAGAAACAGTTCACAAGATATTGCCTTGCTTCACGGTGCATGGACAACTAAGATTATGCTGTGCAAGGATCTAGTCTTATGACGAATTTGAATGCTTATTGCCTATGGCAGAGGTCGTCAACCCGTGGGCGGGCCAGACCTCTGGCCCGCTGGCTCATAAAAAAATTTAAATACGAATTGTTTCACACAAAACTAATGTCCATTGCCCCATATGAATCTTAAACCTTGGTATTTTATTCCGTTCACATTTCGTAATAAATATCTGGTGTCACTGTGTAACGATTTCACCCTTTGGTCGCCAACTTCCTACCTGCCGCGATTTCTGTTGTGTGACGTTATGATGGATTAGTTTGGTTAGTTGTAATTTTATGGCACACGGACAGCACATCTTATTCTGCACCAAACAAGATGAGGTCATACACATGGTTTTAGAATGAGAGTAAATTAAAAATGAAATGGTAAAAATGCATTGAAAGTAAATTAAAAAATTTATGAAAGGAAGCTATATAAAGAAATCATATGAGATGGGAATAGTGAATATTAGATAAAAAGTTAAAAATGAGTTCATGGTTAGTAAAATGTCATGAAGGGTAAAATTATTTTGGTTAAAAGAGTTTTTTTTTTTTTTTATACATTTTTAAACATCCAAGGATGGCTGATTTTATAATTTTTTAGTTATATTGTGCTAAAAAACGTTGTTAAATGAACCTTTTACTATCTGTGAACAATGAATGTCATTTCTTCGTCTATATCCCAGGATTATCCACCATAATGTCACAGAACGAAAGTTGCAGCAAGCAGGAAGTTGACGCCTTTGGGAACCAAAGGACAGGACCAGCACAAGCAAATTTGCCATCCTAGGTGAACGACGTGTGCTAACCCCCCCCACCCAACTACTTAAAAAAAAAAAGAGACAGACCGCGATATATCCTCTAACAATACAATCGAAAAGTGAAAAAATATGGTACATTCTGCCCTCTCACTATAGTTCTAGTAAAAACGAAGTATGATAATTACAGTTTATCTCAAAACGAAGAAAAAAGTTGGAATTTTGCTGGAAAAGGAAAAAATTATAATTCTTAATGCATTGACCTAATGGGTGCTCATTTACAACACGGTAACCGCTTCCGCTTTGGCACTTTTTTGTTTACATGCATTTTTTTTACTTTGATTCTTGTTCTTTCCTACTTGTTTTAAATATTTTTTTTTTGTCTAATTTCATAGTTTTGATCAGGGTCAGAAAAATTTCCAAACAATTGATTGCCCAGTCAGGGAATCTAACCTAAAATAATACACTCCCGAACCAAAATTTTATATGCCTGAAACGTATCAGTTTATTTTTTTTGCTCTATTTATAATTTTTATACTTTATCAATTAACATCAAGGCAAATTAAAAAGACAAGATTTATTAATATATAGGTTAACGTCTTCTAGGACAGAAACCATGGGGATACTATTAGCTTCGGTAGGATGCCCCATACAAATACATTTCAAGGTTAAAGAAAATTTCTAATATCTATTACTAAAGTAAAAAAAACTCGACAAATGTCGATAAGTTGTGAGCTGCAAGAAGTCTGGCAAGATGGCAGCCAAATCTAGTATTCCCACAGGACTTTTTGAAAATCCTCAAATACATGTGGAGATGGAGTTTTTACCTTTTCCACTATTATTGGGGTTCACTATTAAGTTTACACTATTGTTAAGGTATACTACGTATGTACAGGATGTACTGCGAGATTGTCGCTAGGACATTGATAAAATCACTGAAATAAAAATGGAAATTTATTTTTAATTAAAAAATAAAAAACCTCCAGAGATCTGTTAAAAGCTTACATTTTTTTAAAGCGTTAAAAGCTTTCGATTTTTTACATACCCGGTCGGGTATGTGGCCAAAAAATACATGCCCAGTTGATAATTTTTTACATGCCTCGGGCATGTCGTGCAATAGATTTTTCTGGCCCTGGTTTTGATTGAAAAAAAACAACCACCACAGAGCTACCGAGTGTTGGCTGGCGTGGGACCCTTCCTCACTGATGCACCACAAAACTCGTAGCAGCTAGCCTCTTATGTCCTTTAATTCTGTTTTTCTCTTATTTTTTTTATTGTTTTTCTCCAATTCCATAGTGTTAATTAAAAATAATAACCATCAAGCTTCGGTTACGGCCACTTTTCATTGATGGGCCACAAAACTTCTTTGGCACCCTGTATTTATTGATTCTGGTTCTCTCCTTTATCAATATTATCATTTTTTTTTAAAAATTAAATAAAACTCCCCAAATCTTTTATTTTTAACATAGGAACGAAACACTCGCTAAATCAAAGGTGATTACCATACTATAAAAGAGCATGGGTGACATTTCGCAACCTGTCCCCTAGTGTTTCTTTCCTTTTGAAATGGGATGGGGAACTTGCTGGATTTAGCACATGGGCTTGTGACATCACACATACGGGCATTTTCACATGTTTCCTCATTCTTTTGGCTGTGTTTGGTTCGTTACAGTGAATTCTATTATGTCTGAACGATTGACAATGTCATTTTTTGTGGAATTATGGTTGAAAGAGAAAAACGTGGAGTGAGCAGGGCCTGATCACCACAAAGGCATCCAAAGCATGGGCTATGCAAGTTTAGGAGCCCCAAAAAAGGCCAATATATTTCATTTTCATATATAAATTTTTTACTTTTACCAAATCTTTCCCTAAAAATTGCAGCGAAGTAGCATTTGTTATATTGTTACCTCCCATTTTGTCCCTTATTCAGAAGTACATATATTACAGACCAGAGTAATCGTCCCTTATTTGGAGGCAACCCTTACGAGAGGTAACACTGTATTTGCTTACCCAACTTATGACGGGACCAATTCTGCTATGCCACTTCTAAATGGGCTCAGCTTGCTGCTGAGGGCATTTCCAAATTTTCGTCACGACAATAGCCCTAAATATGTGCCTGGCCTAGAGCTCCATAAAGGCATGATCGGGCCCTGGGAGTGGGTTATGAAAGGAGGATTAATTTTGCCCAGATATGTGTGTGTGTGTGTGTGTGTGAGACGAGATTGTGGGTTAGGACTCGTCTGAATGACGGTTTTCAGTGCTGTTACCAGAAAGTAGGATATGTAACGATGAAATGCATGATAGGGTAGGGACGAGGAAGGAAAGATGAGTGGGATAAAGATGGAGAAGAAAGGGAGGAATGGGGAGGCGGATGAGGGAAAGAAGGAAGTAACGAAAAACCATAGTCGTGAATGAGGAATTGTTCGACTCTGCAGAGTTTATATGGCAATGAAAATATATGGCACAAAAATATACCAGAAAATTTGTTTCTCACATTTTCAAATGTCACAAAAAAAACACACACATTCAATGAAGAGCAATAAAGGTTTGTACCTCCTTTTTTCAACTTCGCTGAATCGAGACATCCATGTTGTTAACATGACGTAAACAACATGGTGGCAAGTCAGTGTCACTGTTGCCATGCATTTTGGAAACATTTCCCACTAGATTCCACTGCGGGACAGATCGTGCAGTAGTGACAGAGCACCTAATAATGTACAAAGATATTAAACAGAAAAAGTGTCCTCCAAGCTTCTAGTGGGGCTGTGGTACTGCTCACGCCACTGAATGAAAGGTGTAGCGATAATGAGAAAATGGTACAAAGAGTTACATAAATTGATTAGAGGAAAATTAGTTAATGTAAGAAGTTGAAGATATGGAAAAATAATAGAAAAGAGAGAGACGTATAAGGAAGAGTAAATATTGAAGACATTCAATCGAAAATATTGTATTCAGTTCCATTTATTATTATCTTAGGTTATAATACAGATACCGTCCCACAAGTTCAATTTCCCCCTAGAAACGTGAAGGAAAGTCGCTGTAGGCGGGGTTTTGACGTCAACGATTTTAACACGTGATGCGTGATGTCACACAGGGTGGAGCACCATACGTTGTTTCTCTGTGGCGGTGGTAAGATGTTTATGGAAATACTGCAGTGATTGGAAAGATGTCGGAACATTTCAATATGGATTTTTTTCTTCAACTGTGGTTGAAAGGGAAGAGGAATGTTGTTGGATTGGTTCGTGGGAGAAGATTTGTTTGGTTTGGAGTAGAAGGGCCCGGTTTGCAAGGTGCGCTAGGCCTAACGTGGATGACTGTGTAGTTAAAGAGGTGAAGTTATCCGACGTATAAAAGTTAGTATGCCTTTTTTTGTTCGCTGCACTCAGAAAAGGGAGCAGGGGGAGGGGAAGAGATGGAGGAAGAGGGGAAAGTGAACAGGAGGAAAGGTTAAGAGGCGAAGGGGTGGAGGTTCGGAGTGGAAAGGGATTCGGGGGAGTAGGAAGAGACCGCCAAGAAAACAGGGGTTGGGAGGAGAAAGAACATGAGGTTAGAGGGGTAGGTGTGAGGGCTGGGTGTAGGATGGAGGAAGGAAAGGGGCGGAGCCTGTATTGAGACGTAAGCAACATGGCGGCAAGCCAAGACAAAGTTGCCAAGTGTATTGGAAACACTTCTCACTAAAAACGAAATGGAACAGTATGTGTACTAGTGCCTCATCTTACTCTGCAGTATTAAGTATTTAAAAAAAACATGCCCTAATTCCGCCTTTATGGTCGCTCCGGGTCTGTCAAAGGGTGAGATTGTCATGCAATGATGCCGAAGGATTCTGCTCAGTTTAAAACAGGATGTCTACATAAATTCAATTTCAAACTTTCCTGACTTTTCCAGGTTTCCAGACCAAATGTTAATCGATTTCCAGTCACTAATTACAGTAAACAACACACAAGGCACTCAAATATGCGCAATCAAAATAAGTTTCAAGACCATAAAAATCCATTAATGCAAACCCCAAAGCCATTTATAACTCAATTATAGTGAATTTACAAATATAAAAACTATATTAAAAATGAATTTCTTTACACTAAAAACTTGCATTAATTAAATATTTACAGTAACATTTCCATTCAGCACTTCTTGAGTTCATTATAAAAGAGTTTAACTATATAATCGCAAAGCTGAAACTTCATCTTCTATTTCATTTAAAATGCGTATAACTATATATAAGGCAAAAGAGATTTGTATGATCAAAATCTCTTACAGATTAAATAATTTAGCTAAAAACACTTTTTTTTTTTCAAGTTTTAGTTACATATTTGGCAAACATTTTCTGGCGCTACTGCAAGATACGTTACCCCCTAAATTTAGTCCATGTTTTCAAAAACTGTCAATCCGAACAAGGTGACTAGCCGCAAAGCCTTCATCACTAGTGACGGAAGCTTTGGACTCTTGTTACATTACAAATCCATCTAGTGCAATTTTTAGAGGAAAGTGACATAAGTGGGTGACCTCTCGTGCAGTGACCCCCCTCCCGTTTTTGAAAAATATATAGGCTTAATAATTTTATATAAATTATATTAGTTTTGGTGCAAAATGGTAACTTTTGGAAGAAGTTTAGTCAGAAGTACAGTTTTTCAAATTTTTCAGTAGGTAATGTGGTATGAAAAGCACAGTTCAGGAAAATTATTTTAATAAGTTATTTATTATAACAATGAATTTTAAATTTCCCTGCCTTTGCATTTCAAACTTCCCTTTTTTCCACGTATTCCAGATAAGTAGACACCCTGTTAAAAGTTACCTCCGTTAATTTAGTCCTTGTCGTAATTACATCTCTCTTGGGCCAAGGAATGGCGAACTGAGCGGTAGATTTTAGGGGCTGAAAAACGGTAAATTCGTGTCGGCAAAATACGTGTTCCCCCAGAGAGATGAACAATACTTAGCGCCGGCCCAGATGTTCATGTTAAAAAATATGTGAACAATTTGCATGAAATATAACAAAACTTACTCGATTGACTCCTTTATTTCATCATAATCCCCATCAAACCCTGGTATATTTCGGACCTCTTGTTCCAAACTCCATCCAGATTTAAAATAGCTGGAGAATTGATCATTATGTATTTCAGTCAACATGTTTTTTAAGTTTATTGGCTCTGATATGTCGCTGCATGAAGCCGTCTGGTGCACACTTTCCATAATTTAAAATGAAAACTTCTTTTCTTTCTTAAATTAAACTAAACAGTGATAGTAGAAAATCCGAAATAGGTGGGGCTGAAGCAGCGTTGCCAATCCGTCCGAAGAAAATTTCCCAAACCGGCTCGAAATTTCCCCCATTTTTTTTTTTTTTAAAAACAAGGAAACGAGCTTTCACGTGTTCTCATTTAGATACTTACAATGTAAGTATCTAAATAAGCTTACCACATTCGTATGCAAAATCTGAACATATCTTTTCTATAGTGAATAAAGTGAAGACAAAGAAATAGAATTGGTGTTGTTGAGCTGAATTCGGTAGCAGCCAGTGGCGTAGCTAGATATTGTGCCGCCTGGGACGTGTGACTGTCATTGCCGCCCCCAATGGGGTAACAAAACAAATATTTCTTTTAAAGGCTAATTTCCTCCCCAGGAATTGTGGCGCCCAGAGCAACCGCCCCTTGCACCCCCTAGCTACGCTGCTGGTACCATCGATTCGCTTGTCATTCCAATCAAAATATGCCCGTTACAACACTTTTCCAGTGTAAAACAATCATTTAAAGTTGTAAAAGATGCATGTAAGACTTACATGCATCTTTCAATGTAAAACGGTACAAAAAATGTACCATACAATTCCCACACCCGCATATTGCTACTAATAAACATGAAAATGTTTTCCGCGAACACTTTCACGGCGTCTATTAATATACATCATAGAGCTTTGCGGGTTATTCCGCAACGTCTGTTTATTAAAAACACTTAACGTTTCACTCCGTGCTATGCGGAGCATCCTCAGAAGTAATTGCCGACCAAGTTTCCCTCTGTAAAATGCAAGACTTTCGCTTGGTTGCTTGGCAGAAAATGAGTGAGTAAAAAATATGAGACACATTTATCGTACAATTTCTCAAGCTACCCCGTTGTTGTTTTGTAAGGGAAAAAAAAATCTTGAAATGTTGGTCGAGCAAGCGGCACTAGTTTCCAGGAGAGGAGGGGGGGACCTATTCCAAAAGATGAGGAAAAAAAAATCTCCATTTGGGGATCAGAGTCCAGGGCTAAATGTAGCGCCCAACACCGGATAGAAAACGGAAGACAGCTTGAAGAACAGTGCACAGAATCTGTGGAGAGGTGCGAATCCCATAAAGATCCTTAAAATCCGGCGGAACAGGATGGCTAAGTTGTGAACAGGTTTAAAAAAGTTCTCCTCTCAACAGTGGATAAGCATTGTAGTGTAGGAAGAGATGCTCTGCAGTTTAAAGCACACTTTCAGTGCATTGAAGGCAGAGTGTCGATTGTGCTTTTCCAATGCTAAATAGTAAATCTTTGATACAAAAGATTCCATGCCTATGAAATCATATATAGATTCTGCGTGGAGTTTTAATTAGTGGGAAGAATGGTTTTCCAATAACAGGGAAAATTGCTCGATGGTCTCTCATTATTGATTGAGAGAACGTTGAAATTTTGTTTACATTCAGAGAAGACTTAACTTCACTAATTTTGCCAGATAAAGTGAATCTGTGAGAAGTTGGTGTTATGCAATGATGATTTGCTACGCAATGCATTTCGAGCGAAATGATCATCCACATCCATAGGCGTAGAGTTTTAAAAATTATTGGGGGGGCTTAGGCCTTTGTTAAATAATAAGTAAATTAATCACTGATCAATTTATATGATTAATTAATAGTACAGTAATAATAATTTGTACAAATAATTTTTATAATAATTAATTTTCTAATTAATAAACAATTATTAAATAACATTATTAAAGAAAACCTCCATAAATACCTTGTATAAATTGCACTTTATGCGAACTTTATACGTAGGTAAATATTTTTTAAATATTCAAGTCTATCTCATGATCTAAGGTTCAAACATAGACGTTATTTGGGGGGTTAAACTGCGGAAGGGGGCAAACTAATTTTCAAAAATTGAAAGTCAAGTATTTTTTGTCTTTTTT
>QLNU02013832.1:5988-17828 GCA_006491805.2 Dysdera silvatica
TATACAATAACTCCTTTACAATCAAAAATTCTCTGCAGTTCGCTAACAGGCTTCGTGACATTCCCTTCACTCCAAACACAATAGTCTCATTTAACGTAAAAAGCCATTTCACGAATGTTCTGATCCAAGGATCCCTTCAGTCTCTAGAACAGCGCATGAAGGAATTCCACTACACTGATTTTGAAGTTTGTGAACTTACCAACCTGACCGAAATTTATATTTCACAAACTTGCTTCAGTTTCCAAAATAAGTTCTTCCAACAAACAGAAGGCCTCGCTATGGGAAACCCATTATCTCCTATCTTATCAGATATCTATTTGCATTATGTCGAAGAAAAAATTCAAGAACATCTTCATTTCAAATTTTGGGTCCGGTATGTAGACGACATCTTTACAATTCTAGATGATGATAATACAGATCTCAAGGTTCTCACCCATAATCTCAACTCGTTTAATAATCATATTCAATTCTCAGTTGAATGCGAAGTTGACAACAAACTTGCCTTTCTGGACGTTCTGGTCATGAAAACAGACTCTGAATATCGTTTAAGTGTTTACCATAAACCTTCTTCCATTTCATTACCACCACACTGTTCATCAGCACACCCAATGTCTCAGAAAATGAGCAGTTTTTACTAGTTTGTGTTCCATGCTATCAAAATTTGCTCTACTGAAGAAGACCGGAATAAGGAACTCGAGTTCATTAAAAACATTGCCATATTCCGAAACTGCAAACCGTCTATTGTTGATCGGGCCGTAAAAAATTCTCCTCCAAAAAACCGGACACACATCTTTCTCCCAACAGCATTCCTATTTTATAGACCATGTACTTACCTTCGTTCCCAATATCAGCACTAAAATTGCTACTATTCTTAGCAAGTTTAATTTTAAAGTCACTTTCACGCCCATCAATAAACGTTGTATTTCAAAACTAAAAGACTCGGTTTCGGATCACAACTCATGGGGGGTATTTATGAAATCCCATGCTCGTGCTCAAAATCGTGCATCGGCCAAACTCGTCGTGCACTTCGTTTCAGGATTAAAGAACACCGGGCATGCGTACAAAAACAAGAATTGACTAAATCATCCATAGCCGTTCATTGCTGGACTTTGGACCACAAATTTAACTTCGATGAAGTGAAGTTAATCTACAAACCTCCATCTCCAGCTGATCGTAATTTTTTTGGAACCTTTTCAATCCATCAAAACATCGAGCACCTGGTGAACGATTTATCTATTACGGCCAACATCCATCCAGCGTGGTCACGTTTTCTCCTCTTAAAATTTCACCAATAATCTTTTGTCATATTCTTTAAAAAAAATTTTTCATTTAACACAATCCTTCACACAGCCAACTTTCTCCCTACAGTCCACATTCATCTGGTTCGACTGATAGAGGGCGCCAATCCACCAACATCACCCATAACATTACCCTTTGTACAATAAACAATCGTACACTCGCCCTTACGAGCGATGTACGCTTAGGGTTTCTTGCTTCTTCGATGAAAGCTCAAGGTTTTCGAAAAACGTTTAAAGCTGAATAAATTTTGGTTTCAAAAACTGTGCTTATTGTGTATTATATTATCCATCTAGTGTTTAGCACAGTGAGTCGATCTACTATTACATTACAATTCCCATTGAAACTGGTTGTTTGCCTAACGCGTATAAATAAAGCAGTGACGCGGTCCTTCAAAAACGGCAGGGTCAGTCTGCACTGCAGTTGTAATATAGCTCAGTGGTCCAAAATGGACCATTCCCTCATCTTAGAATTGTTTAGTTATGAATGGTGCTTTAAAAAATTGTAAAACTAGTAGCGATTCAATCAAATAATAGCTAATTAATTAACCAAACACATTTGAAATTCAAATGAAACAGCAATTTTAAGACATTGCAAAAGCTGTTACTTATATAACGTTCAACAGAAAATTCCTTTTTGATCTAAGGTTCGGAAACTTAGTGTGAACTAGAGATGAGGCGGGCTGAAGGCGGGCCCAAAATGGGCTCGAACCGTGTATTTCATTATTTTTCGCACTTGAACGGGCCCAGGCTCTTAAGATGAATGCAACTAAAGTCGAAAACTGACTTTTCTATATTGAAATTTCGGGCTCAAATTTATGCAAAGTATTTCGGGCTCAAATTTATACAAAGTATTTCGGGCTCAAATTTATACAAAGTATTTCGGGCTCAAATTTATACGAAGTATTTCGGGCTTGTGGAGGCTTATATTGCAAGTCGTTGAGCTTGGGCTTCGAAAATTGAGCCCAAACTCATCTCTAGTGTGGACTCTCTGAACAATCCCCCAAAAAATTAGTTGAAATTCAAGTTAAAGATACCATACTCAGATTTTTAATTTAATATTTTCTAGTGATTTTAACTCTATTTCAACTGATTCAAACTATTTCCAGAAAACTCGAGTAATTTCCATTTATTAATTAAAAATATTTTCTACGTAAAAATATATAAAGTAGGTGCTAACAATGAAGCCACAATTAGCACAATTGAAAACTATTGGTAATTATTAATTATATTAACAATAACAACCAACATACAATCAATAATAATAATGCTCAACACCAACGTCGAACTACAAATGGCCATAATCTTATACACATGCTGAACTTTCCAAAAGCTCCTGGACACGACATTCGAATAAATTATTTACATTGAAGGCAGATTTGACTACTTGGCTCTGCCCATTCCAAACCTATATAGCCGAGCACATGTGCTTAATAATATTTATTTAACTCTGAATATGAAAAATGAAGAGCAACTATTTCATACATATACAGGCATAGGCGTACGTAGAAAATTCATAAGGGAAATGTTATAGACCCAATGGGGGCGATTACAGAGCTACAACTCATATATTCCTATGTTAAATATACAAAATTTCATTGCAATGGGGGTTACAACCAGTGTATACAGAGCGGACAAAAATCTGTACTGTCTAACGCTGTCGAGTTGATCCTCAGAAGTTGCACCGCAAGTCGGACTTGGAACAGTTAATTGATCAAAATGGGGTGCGAGTAGTAGTAAGGGGACATTTGTTCATCCAGTTTGTACACAACTGGTCATCACTATATATATATATATATATATGGTGTGGGCTTCCTAACTCCCCCATAAAAAAAAAGCGATCTGGGTTGATTGGCAGTTTCGCCAAAGTTTAACTCGTGAGCGTTGAACAGTATGAACTTTAAAAATTCACAACAAGTGAAAGAAAATCACCTAACGTCGATATTTAAATTTAACAAGTTTCAATTTATATTAATTTGCAACTCCCTGATCCGCTACTCGCTCTCTAATCCGTAACTTGCTAATTCGTAACTCGCTAATCCACAACACAGTAATTCTTAAGTAACTCGGTAGGCTTTCAACTTTAACAATAGCCATCATTATTGCATTTACGGAAGACCTTTTCCTTACATTTTTTGTTGCGTACAGATAGACAGGCAGGAAAACCAAACCAATAGCTAGTTGAATATCTATTGAAACCCTCTAAAAAAAGATAAAATCATCGCAGCGACGTACAGTTGGCACGTAAACATTTTTATTTGACGGAAAAAAAATTGTAGTTTAAAATTCTCCGATATGTGGTGCTTTATACAATTGGAAGATAATGAAAGAGACTACAGTGTGTTCAATTTATGCATTACATTAGCGAGTCTTCGAGATAAATTTTGAGGTAGATATTACACATAGAGCCCTCAAAAATGGCATCACACATTTATGCAGGGTTGAGCGCCAGCTCTCATTGTAATTCTAAACGAATTATAACTACTGGCAGAGAATTGCTATCGTGAAAACCGCACATCATTGAGAAGAGTTTTCCTCTTTTTCAATGAATTTTTAAACTTTATATGAACTTTTGTTAAACCTGGTAGAAAACTCATTAGATTAGGCATGGATGTATATGGCTTCTAATGGTTAGGTTGGAAATGGAACAGAGAGCGACAGATAGAGGGTATAGAAAAACTTAGTTTATGGAGTGTGGGTTTCAGATTGCCTGAAATATATCATTTCGATATTTAGGAATAATGCAAAAGAAATCGTTTAGTAAATTTTAGTTTAGAGTAACTTCACGAATGTAACTAAAACTGGACGTTGTGAAAGTTCATTTATCGTGAATTCATCGCAATCCACTCCGTATACGTTATACGGAGTGAATGACCTGTGAATGATCTGAAGTTACTTCATATATTCATTACTCAAATGGAAAACATGAATGAAAACACAATTATACTTCTAGATCTGATCATTTGTTTGTCGGTTTCAGAGATGTTACTACACTGGGATCCGTACTCTTCCATTTCCTTCAACTCTTTCATTTGCTAATTGACATCTGTATGTCATACACTATGCCACATAAACGTGTGTGTCAGAATGTTATTTATTGATATATGTGTACGTTGCTGACATTGATACTAGTGATCATTATTTATGCATTAGTGATCCGTTTCGCGTGTGGATACCTTGTTAATAAATGCCAGAAAAGACTCATAAACGTCAGCATAAAAGGTAAATGGATTTTCTATGTCCACGACAGTAGAAGTTCCTTATAGGAAATAAGAAAAATTTAGGCTTTTATTCCATAGGCAAAAGCGACTAATAATTTTTTGTAATATATATGAAATTGATTTAACCGTCTTATCACAAGATTCCAGTTTGGATATAATCTCTACTGTAACTTAGCATATTCATATCTTCAATACCTTTGAAAATTAACTTTAAAATTTTATTTATGAAATTTGAAATTTTTAAATAAAAGAAAGAATAACTTTTGATTCAAACGCAATAGTTCTTTAGTTTCAAATTCAATAAAATTGCCCACGTGCATTACTTAATTTGTGTCCTATATCTTTAACACTATATAATGACATCTAAGCTACAAAATGCCCTTGCCCTCTTTGTTGTGGAAGAATACAGCGATTTAAAATTTAATACTTTTTTAATATTTATGTATAAAAAATCTATAACGTTTTGTATCAAAATGATTAATTATTTAAATAAATGCAAAATTAAATATTTTACTTAATTTCTACATTTAGTTTAGTTTTTTGCAAAAATTAATTGTGCATATATATATATATATATATATGTTTACATTATATTTAACCATTTTCTATACACTACTAGATTAAGATTTGTCTAACGTTTTTACATGAATACTTACTTTTAATAATATATTTCGATAATATTTCAATATGGTTCCTATTTTAGCTATCCGCACAGTCTGAAGACGTTTCCTAGATCTTCGATGGTCATTTGGAATCGGCTTAAAATTTAGATGTTCTTTCGTCTGTTACTTTTTTTTTGTGGTGCGCCAAGTCCATTGTCATTTGATTGCAATATTGCCAGATGATCGTAACATTTTTGCTATAAAGTAAGAGTTCCCCTTAATGAGGAGGTTTTACTCTCCCTATATATAATTTTATATAATGTATACTGTGTAGCGAAAAGCAGTGTGAATCTTCTTCGGGTATACACTGTACATCCAACGATAATATTTTTGTGTGGTGCTGTCTGTCGAGACAAGGAGTAGCTCCATTGAAAATAATGCCGAAAACTGCTAATAAGGAAGTTAATTTGAGCATTTTAGGCAATTGTGGGTTCATAACACTTTGGCAATGTTACGGTGATCGATCCCTATTTGTATCAACAAGACAATGAACCCTCTTACCCAGCATACGCTGATTTGGAATTGTGTGTGTGTGTGTGGTTTTGGGAAAATTAAATTCTAATTAAACCGGAATAATTTATTCATAAAGCCCCCCATTTACGGTATAGAAAACCATACTAATAAATCAATACATATTAATAAACGCATAATAAGTTATTTGTCGGAGTCAGAAACAAATGTTCATAAATGAAAAAAGACCATTTAAAGGTTATTTTTGAGAAAATGATGTTTGTCCGGCCGCGTCTATCAACTTTAACATTTCAAATATCGCTATTACGGTTTGCCCTTCTTCCTCAAGTCAAGGACATACAAAAAAAAAGGGGATACAAAAAAAAGGAAAAAAAATATACGTTAATTACTAAAATCTCTAATTGGCCGACAGTTCGCGCCAAATCTGTAGGCAGCCGTTGGATGTGACGTGACGAGAGTTCTCGCGGGAAAAAGTGTAAAGAAGCGTCGGAGCTTTAAGGGAGGCCAGACGTCAAAATTACCAACCTCTAAATTAATATTCCTCTCACTATTACGTTGCCATTGTAACCAAGATTAGTATTAAGTTATCAGTACGCTAATATTGAAGCAAAAAGCTTTAAATAAACATATTAAATAAAATGAGAAGTAATTATTTCTATACGAATAATTTCCATTAACGACATACCAGCGAGCCGCCATTCGAAGTTTTCAACTGCCTCATGTAACAGCCAAACAATGAAGCCCACAGAGCCTTGCCGCCGTACAATGTTTAAAGTTTCTGAAAAAATAACACCACATGCTTCTATTATACGACTCAGATAATGTAGAGTTCCAAAATGGTAAAAACATTGCTAGCTTTACTTTAAACTAACAGCTTTAAACTTACGCTTACTATTGTAAGAAATTTAACTCCTCTAAAAGTTTATTTTCTGATTACATAGATATCTGTACTCCATAGGTTTTAATGTACACAAAATATTAAATATGCTATTTCCGATATAGTATGAACGATTAAAATCATTAAGGAAATACATTCATAATAATTTATGTTAAAAATACTTAAAATATTTCGCACTGTTTTAAGAATAGATTGCTTTGTGTAATGATTATCTTCTTCTTACAGAGAAAAGAAAAACGACGTCTCGTGTATAAACTTTTCCTTAAATTTTGTCTTAGTTTTGTTTATTGTCTTGCATTATGTGTGTTGCATTATGTTTGATTTGTCCCCAAGCATCTCAATGAAGCCTCTGGATTATTTGATGTGATGTTTCTTAAATAAATATAAGCGCAAAAGCAGAAGTAATTCAGCTTTGCCGCAGGGTAGTCAAATCAGAAGTCTGACAAACTAAATTTATTTTTCAAGAAATACAATGGTACGAAAATTGATAATGTGAACAAGAAATTGAAATCCTACATTTGAAATTTTGATTTTTTCGAATGAACTGCTGAAGGGCTAAAAAAAGTTTTCTTTTACAAGTTGGTCAGTATGTATTCTATTTCATTATCTCGTTTTTCAAAATGATCTATTTTTATTAAGAACAAATTCCATAATAATGGCTTCATCACCACTTTCCAGGATCACCTTATCATCATTTTCCCAGGATCACCTTATCATCATTTTCCCAGGATCATGATGATGCATCATCACTTTCCCAGCATTATTTCGTCATCATTTCATTTTGTCATCATATCATTTCGTCATCATATCATTTCATCATCACTTTCCCAGTATCATTTCATCATTACTTTCCCAGGATTATTTCATCGTCATTTTCCCAAGATAATTTCATTATCACTTCCTTATAATTATTTCATTATCACTTTCTTCAGAATCGTTTTATAAATCAGTTTCTTCGATCCATTTTATCAATTAGTTTCATTGACCCATTTCATTTCCAAAAGAATGAAATAAAATTAACTAATAAGTTTAAAAGCATGTGTTATAAAATAAGTGTTTTTTTGCATCAAAATAGAAGGAACGGATTTAATACAAAATGATTTGCAACCAAACATATTTTCTCATTTCCAAGTTTAGATATAGCCTTTAGCTTTCAGAATATACTTTGGATGTCCTTATTGTGAATTTTCAAATACATGTTTGTGGACGCCATTTATCTTGGGGGTTCTACGCTCTCATTTATTTGCGGGCTTCATTATCTTGTGAATCTAATCATCTGTTCGCTAATTTTTAATTATTTTCTGCAGAACTTCATTCGAATATTGTGTTGGAGAGCTTTTCATTTAAGTGCATCAAGATCATTTAAGCACCATAACACAGCATTTGCCATTAAAAATGTAAACATGGAGCTCATTACAAACTATACAAATGTCCAATAAAGTGAATTCTGTCGAAGATGATGGAAGAGTTATACATTCTTCGAGAATTAACTTCCCTTTCGAAGATTTTCCTACGGAATCATAAGAATATTTTTAAATTAAACAGACATAGAATTGTCATTATAGTTTGCTCAATTTTTTAAGACGTTCAAAAGATTCACATTTTTTTTTTGGTTTGTTTTTTAAATACCTCTGCATTTTTAACGACCAAAATTATATTCTGTAAGTCCCTTTACTTTTTTCCATAGGTTTTGTTTTTTAAAATTTTCTCAGGGATTTCAATTAAAAAAGTTGAAAAAATTTCACAGATTTTGTCAATGTTCCAAACTGGGGAAATTGCCCATTTCTTCCCAAACACGAACATAAAGAACGGAATGGGTCCCGTTCTTTCAGCTTATTTTA
This sequence comes from Dysdera silvatica, assembly GCA_006491805.2. Lineage (NCBI taxonomy): Eukaryota > Metazoa > Arthropoda > Arachnida > Araneae > Dysderidae > Dysdera > Dysdera silvatica. Next base: position 14,377 of record QLNU02013832.1, read on the forward strand.
AATTTGAAATTTAGTTTTTTCGATTCCATTATGTTAATTAATTCCAGGAAAAATTCACAAGCCAAGCGTAACAAGTTTACAGATAAAATAAAGAAAATAGGAAATCATTAATTAAAAACCTCACAAATTGAAAAAAATTATTCCTTATCTACACAAATGCTCGTATGGATTTTGTTTTTCTATGAACGAAGATAGAAATATCATACAGAAATGTATATGATGGATGGATGGATCCAAGAGACGGAGGACCATGGGTAGAAATGCCCCCCTCCCCTCCTAAACCATCAGAATGTGTATTGGATAGGATAAAAATCTGATAAAGTTTACACTTTTTCCCTACTCAGCTTTCCAGAAATTTCTTCCTCTGCTACGTTTGTTTGTGTTTCTTAGCGGAAGTCCATGTAAGATCATGCCGCAGCAGGACCTACATTTTTCCGAGAGATTCGAACCTCTACCGCGTAGGTAAATAATCCCAGGTTTTCGGATCGGTAAAAAAACGGAAATTCTTGTTCTATTCATAGGAGTCAAATCGACTCCGACAGACAAACGTATTAACACTACACATTAACGTAACTATCCTCCAAATCTTGGTGGGTGGGGCTCCTCAATCGAGTTAAAGTTAATTTGGAAATTAGTCATTCATTCACTAATTTTAGTTTTTCTAGGGGACTAACTTTTTTCTAGGGTGGGATGAGTAACTCCTGGTCGTCCCATTACGCTAGTGTCACTATATGGCTAGTTGTTGTTGCTGCTTGATCAGACATATGATAGAACGGATGGCTATAAATGCGGCTCTGCATTCCCACATGGAGACTGTCTTGAAGAGGACACGGAAGCCGCCCATGAAGTGTCATTCATCTGACCTACGCTTCTGGGAAAGCAGAAGATGGGGAAGTTCCATTCAGTTGGACCTGGTAAAAAAATTAGAAATATATGTGTGTGTATGTATGTATGTGTGTGTGTGAGCAACAGGGAATTGGGAAGGTGGACGCGTAAGGTGACGCTGTAATCCCAGACAGGATGTTCGAACAGCGTAAATTAGAAATAATATTTCCAATTAGTCATATGGGCCAATAAAAATTCAAGGTTTCGAAATATTCCATTATATGCACGCCCATAATGAAATAATTTAGAAGAAATACTCACCGATTCGCATTGGACATGGGGTGGTGCAGTGGTGACGCTTTCACATATTGTGCCGTTAATTAGGTCCTACTTGCAATGGTGTAAAAAAAAACTCTCGCTTTCCTACTATAGTTCGTTCGCGGAAAGTTGACCGATGGTACCGGTAGAATTCACGGGAGATGACGTCACAAACGGGCTAGGTCATTACAGCACAGATGAGGACGTCATTTCAGAACTGTCTTTTAGGGAACGTTTGTCTGCGCCAAAAACCAGTTCTGAAATGACGTCCTCCCCTCTGCTGTAATGAACTACACTGTTGGTAACGTCAGCTCCCGCGAATTCTAACGGTACCATTTGTCAACTTTTCGCGAATGAACTATATCTGCCCGCTGTAATCCGGGGGTTAGTTCTCTAGGCTCTAACAGGTTCGAATTCCTAGGAAAAGTATAGGCCCAGCAGGGCACTTACTGTTCTTCCGCCGTAAAACTTTCACAAACTGATTCACATTTTCAGCTATTGCAATCTTTCTCTTTTTCACGTTTTTGTTTTTCAATCATTTTTTTTTCCTCCAGTTCTTTTTAATTTTCTTCTTTCATGTACATAATTTTTCATTTCCATGTGAACATTTATTTTTTTTATTTCCCTTTCTTTTTGCCAGTCCTTCTTCTATCAGATTTACTTCTTTGCTGACTTGTTCTTGCAGATGATTAAGACGCCGCCGTTATTGATATTGACAATATTTATCTTGTCATCTATGACATGTATTGTCCCATTCTTTGGAAGTTCCGGATACCTCACCTGCATTTATTCTCGCAGTCCTTTTAAGTAGGCTAATGTTGCTTTCATTTATTTTATGCTTTATTAGAGCGAATTATAGATGGATTTTGGCAAATACTTTTCTATATATTTATGTATATGTTTTTGCAAATACGTGTTCGTGAATTTATTGACATATTTTTGCACTATGGTATTATTCCAATTTTATGTAAAAGTTCATCAAATGTTATTTTTTTTATTCTTTATTAAAACGTCCTAACGGGCAACGTGGGTTGGAATCGTAAGTTCAAATTTGAACTTACGATTCCAACCCAGGTTGTCTGTTAGTTAGATTTAGTAGACACTTAAGTGTCTACTAAATCAGTACACATTTGTGTATAATCAAATTTGCTGAACACAGGATTCAATTCAGTGAACAAGAAGGCTATGGCTTTAGACAATGGATCATAAGGGGTCATATGAAGTACGGAGATGATTTTTCAATTAAAGAACGTCTCCATAAATACATTATATAAACCTTTACGACAATTCTTAATTTAATATCCATATTTTGTTACGACTTCATGTTTAAAAAAGTTTTTTTTAATATTTTCAGGCTTAAAGTCAGTTCAGATTATGCTGTTACTGGATCATGTTCTGTCATACTAAGACAGGCTTTTCAAGGACTCAAAGCCTCTTTCGCTTAAAAAACCAAATAGCGCAAATGTTAAAAAAAAAAGAGACAAGCATTATGTATTTACTATGATCAAAGTCGGAACTGAAAAGTTGTTTTTAAGCCACTGCGTATTACTAAAGTGGAGGAGAAGCTCCAGGGATTTTAATAAGGAAAAAAAATCTTAATGAAGAGATTAAAATTTAGGGATATGCTCCAAGGAAAACATTAGTAAATTCTGATCCCTTTATTTTTTCATTTAAATTCCAAACAACTAAAATCACTAATGATGATAAAGTTCTGGAAAAGAAAAGAATCATTTCTAGACGCTTGGTGAGCACCTAAACTATAATTTCTTAATAATCAGTCTAGTGCCATTTTTCTTTGAGCTACAGCGTCGATAGAACTCCTTCTGAGAGCGAATGTGAAGTTAATGATATAATATGGATGATTTTGAACCAGTTGCGGAAAGTAAAATAATAATACGCATAATAATATAATGATTAATTATGAAAGATATATTGTTCCAGTTAAGAAAAGTGGTAACCAGTGAACTAAGAAAGGGGCTCCAGCCCCCATTTTCTATCGAAACGCATTATTTTCGCTAAGGCCACATCATAAGATCTTTTTTGAAGCCCTTTGAGCCACCAAATAGCCACTCGAATTCCCCTAGAGTTTTGAATTACGACGCTACTGGTGGTTGACGAAGCCCCCAATGTGAAGCTACAATCCTTAAAAATCAACATTCGTAAGAGCTGTTAACTTTTATCATATACACCATCACATAAACATCTTTTATTTTAAGCCTGAAATCTTTTAATTAAGACTGACTGATAATTCATTATTGTCATTATATATACGTATATCAGATGAACTATGTATCGCTTTGTGGCATACG